>JAVCKT010034986.1:20362-33679 GCA_032273925.1 Rhynchotus rufescens
TGGATTAATGTTGATGCAAGTCTCCTGGCACTATTAAGGTGTTTACGATAATGCAATTTCTTTCATGTAAAACAACTTCATTGATTCTAGAGGTGGTCCACTCAATACCAAACCAATTATGTTGTCACTTATTAATTAATAATTTAAAAGCCAATTTTTTGTTGAGGTAAGATTTGCATGGTTAATGATGAACTTAACACCATAATCAAAGGGTTTTCTATTTGCGTACTACTGCCAAAAATATCGATAATAATCCCATGCAGAATCAATACTGAGATGTGAATGTGTTTCTACTTGGTGGTTGTGATTAAATATAAATTATTTCCTCATGCTTTTAAGATTATTCATTCATGTTCAATAGGTCTTTTCTAAGCTATTGCTGGAACTTGCCTGTGGTTGAATTGGGGTACTTTAATGTTGTAGTGATTTTTTTTTGCAACCTGGTATCACAAGAAGTATTCAAGTTCAAATTTGTTTTATTCTACCTGAAGGCTCATATATATTTTTGAGACAATTAGGTATTTTTATCAAGGTGACCTACAGCTGGATGGTCACCAAGGTGTTACCAAGCCTGTGTACAGCATTGCTTTGCAAGTCCATCCCAATACATCTAGCAATTCAGCTGGAACCATCTTTCTGTGCACAGAGATCAATTAAATGGAATATCTTTCGTGTTTATTAAAGAGAACAGCTAGGGAGCTGGTAGCAGAGGCAGCTCCTCTGAAGCGTATGGTCTATATGTGAGAGCTAAAGTTAGTTAGGCAGCCAGGGTTTCATTGTAGACATAGAACTTAAAGTAGACTGGAAAATACTTGTTTTGAATTGTAATAACAATGTTTGGAGAACAGTTTATATTGAGTTAAAATAAATTCATATCTTGAGGTAAGGGCTATGATTTGAATTAAAAAAAAAAAAAGATGACCTCGTAAGCCTTTTTTGAGAACCAGAAGAAGATTTATCTTTGTGTAAAAAGCCCTTGAGCTTTAGGACATAGGATATTTCACAGTAGAATTGATGCAGATTCTTGTTCATTCATGAGCCTGAGCTGTGAAGTCTGTTCTGGATATTATTTAGCAGAGAATTGGGAGTGCTAAGATTTGATTCATGCCCCCTACTACACAATTATATTAGCCAAAATTGTGTTCAGGCTGAATTTTGTACCTTCAGTTAGGTGAGAAACCATTTTTCATTCTCGTTGGTAGGATGTGTGCCTGTATGCATGTAGTGCTGTCAGAGTGTATGAATGTGCGGAATTCCCCTCTCTCCATGAGACTTAACCCTCTCTAAACAGAATAAATTTTCATGAGACATAAAAAGTTAAAATTGAGAGTCCCAAGCAGTAGTTAGGACGTTTTTTGTGGGGCTGAGCCGGATGGCTTTGGTAACTCTGACAAGTGAAGCATGGGACATGCATTCAAACTGTGACTGAAACTATTATTTACTCTACCGATTTTAGTAAATCTTAGTGACTTTTAGATGTTCCTTTTTTAAATAAGGAATATTGGCAAAAACTACACTGCACTGTTGGACACTTTCATACAAGGAAAGCCAGTCCTATACCTGGAAAGCACAGCCCACTTGGACATATGCTTTTTGGTACCTTTAGTCTTGTTGATGCTTTACAGATTTCACACTTAAAGCACAGAAGGACATATTAATATTGAACCTTAAACTGACCCATATTTTTGATGTTCCTGAAACGTCTCCTAATTTTCTCATCTGTTCTATGCACGGGTTTGAAGTTGTAGAGACGAAGAGTATTAAAAGGCCAATACTTTTAATCAGCTGGATGACTGAGCAGGTTTTTGGGAGGAGGACTTGAAGCCTTTCAAAATGGTTAATCCTGAGGAGCTGTGGTGGGATGGGTAAGTGCTCTTGGGTGAGTGCCCGTCTCTGAGCATCTCATCTCTAAGTGGGAAAGTGAAAATATGTAGATTAGAAGTTATCTGTGTACTTCTTTATTTAAATTGCTAGGGAGGAATTTATTCTGGTGTTTATGTCTAATAAATACTGAGCAATGAATAGGGAAATAAAAATGCTAAAACAAAAGGCACAAAAAATGTTTGCAAGACAAACTGAAAATCAGTTACTCTAAATCTTTAGCTTACTCATCTATGTTATGTTAGAGGGAAAGAAATTCTGATCATGGTACTCCAAAGCTCTGAAAGGTTGTTTTACATCAAAATACCATTTTGGGAGTAATTTTAAGTAGTGTTTTGAGAAAAGAGTTTTTCTGTAGCTGACTGGCCTGATGCAGCAACTTTATTTCCAGTTAAAACCAGAACCTGTAAATATATCCTTGCTTTCTTGGGAGAATTGGTACATTTTATTTCTTGCTTCTATCTGCAAATAAAAATATATCATTAAAAAAGTCAAAAGCATTTTGACTTTCAGTCAAAAATAATATCAGTGGGGATACAGATATAGTGCTGGAACTCCAAATTAAACAGCCCTGTAATACATTGTGACAAGGAAAACTAAGCTGACTGTATGATGAAGGTCTGGAGGTGAAGCTTACTATTTTGAATCCAAATCAAAGGCAATGCAGACTTATCAACTGCAAAATAACAAGATCAATATGCTGTTTTGATTTTTGTATTTTTAATGAAATCTGTTGTCATATGGTGGTTATTTGCTGTCTTTCTCCTTAAAAGCTGTAAAATAAGTGGTTACTTCAAAAAAATAAATACATAAAACAATCTGACTCCTAAAGCTGGGTAACATTAAGCATTGACAGTACTGTAATGAGACCATTAAAACTGGCAGTCCCAGAAAACAAGTAGGATGGTGTTCGTATTTGTTTGGAGATAATTTGCATGAAGAAATACTTCTTCACTGGCAGTAACTGAAGAGGATGGGGAAAGTCAGTAGGGGAGGATAACTTATAATAGTTTTTTGCTTGTTTGTTTTAGCGTAAATGCTGTTTTAAGATCTTTAAACTAGAACTGTAAGTGTGCGTGCTGTGCTAAAACATGGACTATGCGTGTCCTATCCCCAGACTGATATCAACGATATAACCTGCTTCTATGTTTGTCGTGGTCACATGGGTAATGCTGAGGTGATAAACTCCCAAATGATCTGACTTTTCACAAATAGTAGCAGATGGAGACTGAATTATCCTTCTGACTGTCATCGACTCGAGGCTGATAGTCCCCTGTGAGTGTTTTGGGATGTTTAATCAGTCATTACAGATGAAGCTGGCGGAATGGAGAATTGGGAAGGATGAAGCATATGAGGATTTCACCTTTCTGGTGTGGGCAAACATATGCACAGTCAACAACCTCGTTCTCCAGAGCTCTTCTCTTGCCTTCTCTCTCAGTTCCAGAATGCCAGTAAGAAAAGCTATTAAAACACTATACTTTTTAATTACTAATGAATTAGTCTCATTTGTCAGATGTCTGAAAATGGGAACACAACTTTTTTTCAAAGCCCCTTTGCTTGTGTGAATAAATAGCAAAGGGGTCTTTACTTCCCAAAGGGTGTGGAGTAACGAAAAGGTGGAATTAGGCAATTAACCAAAGGAGAGAAAGCACTGAAATGAGAAAGCCTTCTGAAAAAGAAGGTGTTCCTTTGAACTCCCCACAGCCGTTCCATGGGGTTCCACTTAATTGAGATGAATAGCAGGGTTTCATACAGAAACCAGAGGTAGGTGCCTATTTAAACTTTCTAACTAATTAATAGTTTTTCAAAGATGCTCAGTGGCAGGGAAGCTAGAGATTGTGCTGCTTATACTATTACCAGGTTTCAAGCCACTGTGGCTGGTTTCTCCTTGCAGAGGAAGAGCAAAGCAGGTCAGGTAGTGCAGTGCTGCCCCTCTGGCAAGGAGGGAGGGTTGGCTGTTGGGTAATTCCCCTTGCTTAAATCTTGTCAGGCCTCCAAGACAACTGCCATCTCTCTGATTATTGTTGACAAGAGGGCAACAAATGTTATGGTCCTATGTATAAGCTTTAGTGGTTATAATTTTGATCTTTGCATCCTGGAAGAAATGCAAGCTATTTTTTCCCCCCTTATTTGTGTTTTTCTCCCTTTGCAATGTACAGAAATGGATATGCAGCTGGAAATTTGCAGACTTTTGACTGTGAATGTGAAATGCTTTCCTGGAGAGCATGACACATCTTTGGCCACCTGATGCCATCCCTGTCTCAGATCTCCATCTAGACCTCGTTAGAATATTTTCAGAGCGCTGTAATCTTTGTGTGGAGACAGACCTTTGGGCGTATCTGTCATACCAAACAGGCAGCGCTCTCAATGCTGGAGTTTGGAGTTCTGAAACAAATCTTCATAACACACAGGACACATCCTGAAGGAGCAGTAGATGACATCTGCTTCTTTTTAGCAAGCACTGCATGCCACCTGCACAGCCCACGAGTCCTTCAGGCTGCCAGCAGCATCAATGCTTTCTAGCAGAACGGATTTCTTTCCTCCACATTACCATATCAACAGTCCTGCTCGCGTTACTGCAAATGTGTTTGCTTTCAGCTTGTCCCTTCTGGACTGGCCTCCTGGAGGAGCGTGTCTGCTCTGTGTTGTTCATCCCTCTGAGGTCAGCGTGCAGGTGTCCCTTTGTTCCTTCCTTTGCTCCTTCCTCCTGTTTGACTGGGTAAAAATCTTCTGCTCTTAGCTGGTGGACTTACCGTGGTGTTTTGCAGAAGGTAGAAACACTTAATCAAGAGCATCCTAGAATGAAAATAAGTTGTAATGGCATGGATAGTAGCTAATTCTTGATAAGATTTGAATAAGAGCAACAGAATGCATGGTTTTCTCTTTGTCTGAAATCTTGCATATTGCCAGTCTACATTTCAAGCTACATTTCAAGAAAATATCTGTATTTTACTAAGTTTTCATCAGTAGGATAACTTGTAATAGTTTTTGTTGTATTTGCTACTTTGAAATCTCCTGCCATTCCGTCAGGTGTTGGTGTTTTTCCTTTTGCTCATCTCTGTGTCCCCAAAATGCTTTTACAGAGAAACTCAAATAGACACCAATAAGTATTTACCGGATAGACATTTTAGCACTTTATCTTTCTTGTTGGCATGTTTGGTTTCTACATCTGTTTCCTTTACTGCAATTTCTTTACTTTGTAAATTCAAGTAGACTTTCTGAATGGCTGAATTACTTCAGGAGTATCTGGCAGACAAGTTATTTCGCAGCCAGAGAGGCAACAAACTTAATCCAGGTTATCCTCTGTGCTCCCTGAGAATAGGTGCCTGCTTAATCCTGTAGAGAGGTAAACATTTTCTTTAACAACAATCTTCTCGATGCTGTAAGATGGCTTGATATTTACTTTTTTGGGGCCCAGAAAGGAAGAGAGATTTCTGCTTTAACTGTTGTATGAAGAGTTGAATCAATACAAGATAAGACCTCAGAGGCCTTTTTTGCTTGGATTGAAGCCTGTGGCTAAGCCTGTGTTGTTTTACACCTTGGTGTACATGCTGCCTTTCCCACTGCTTTCCATGGCAACCTGTGGCTTGACTAGAGTGTTAACTCTTACCAGGTAAGAGTTAGGCAACATTATTAATAAATACGGTCATTCTACATTTATCTGAAGTTTTACTAGTCGGTGGTGATTAATGTTAAGGGGATGTGCCTCAGGTTAGTATCTTCAGTTGTATCCTCTTCACAAGTATCTACTCATTGCAATAAAGGAACTGGAAGTTGGAAAGAGCAGGAATCCATCTTTGGTGCTCCCTTAGTGTAGAAGGATGAGGAGGAAACAGGAGATGCCTTCACAAGCAGCAGGGAGATGGAAGCTATGGAAAGAAGTGCAACACAGCAGCGCAGTCTATCAAAGCGGACGGGATGATTGACTGAAATGCCATTAAAATAGCATCAAAATTTTCTGGGCATAAGGTTCTTTTAAAGTGGTATTATTAAATTTGTTATTCCATGGAGTTGTAAAGGCTTCCAGCTGAGTTTGTTTACCAATATGGAGGTTCTGCTATCTTTAGTACAGCTGTACTCAGTTTCATGTCATTTATTAGAACCAACCTGATGAAAAGGTATTTGACTCTGTCAATGCTATAATTTTATATGTTGATGTAGTAAAATCATAGACGCAAGTTGATTTTGTGCAAAAAGCTAGACACATCTTTTGTTTTTTCTCAGCGTTTCTCATCCTTTTCGATTTTGAGCTCTTGTAATGAGCTCAAATACTGTAGCTCAAATTCCCTTGAAGTCTTCGTGAAACCTGCAGAGCTCAATCTCTTTGAAAAAATGACATGAAAATATCATCTTCTAGTTGCTGTTATTATTTCTGCCTTTAAATATGATGGATCTTAGTTACTGTAAATAGTAATGATGAAATATCTGAGTTAATTTTTTCCTTCGATAATGTAATAGCTAGAATATCCATAAGGTGATCACCAAAGTAGGTTACAAATAACATAATCTAAACATATGCTGAATAATCCTTTGTTCCTTGTGAAAATTTTCTCATTTTCCTGGTAGGGACAACACAAAGACAGCAATGCTAGAGCTTTTCTGATTTATATAGGAAAAAGCAGTATGAAATACAATGAATTTGAAAAGAAAGTAGTACTTGCCTTTCAAATTCTGATGTAGAAATTGCTATTTCATTAGCCTTATATGAGGCAAAGTTTGCTGAGGCTATCAGGTGCATCACCCTCTTTTTATCTCCTCGGATAATCTTGCCTCAGTTTCTATTGATGGACTCTACCTTTTGGTAGATCCTATACCCCTTCACATGTGTTTAAAATCTTCCGAATCTTAGAGACTCTTTTGTCTTTGAGTATAAGCTTGCTTGTTTAAATATTTATTCTCATTAATCAACAGGGTGTCCCAACCTTTCTTTTTTCATTCATGTCGTTCAAAAGTATGATTTCCAGGGAAGTTTTTTCTGTGTCAAGAAATCAGCATTTTGATTGCTTGACAGATCTCAGTGTGTGGTTTCTGGAAAAGATCATGTTTCTCAGAAACAGGAATTAAAACAAATATATGTATATATATATATATATATATATATATAGTTAAAACAAGTTTAAATGCTAATCTAATGAGAACATCCTGCCTAGCGCCTTCTGCCTGTTTTGCCAAATCCTTTCTTTCTGCAGAGTCAGGTGATGTTTTCCTTCTCCAGTCTAGGACTGAATTATCCCATTGTTTGCACTGGTGCAACCTGTGACAGACATTGGGTAGCCGGTGACCCAGACCTGCAAGTGCTCGTTGAGTTTTTGCCCATTCTCTCTGCCGCAGTTCGTACAGGGAGCTGCCAGTAGTGTAAATGAACAGTATTGTGTTGGCTTGATGCTCTCTTGAGGATGTGTTTTCTTTTTTTCTTTTTCTTCTCTCTCTCTCTTTGGTAGAAATGGATAGGAATATTTAAAATGTGCATAGGAGCCTCTTCAGAAATTCTCTGCAGCTGTAGTTCGACAATATTACACAGATTGAAATGTTTGCTTATCAGAAAAGCTGAAATGTTTAAAGAACATTGATCTACATTTCTTGTCAGTTTACTGTCTCCATTGGCACAACATTTGGAAGGATTCTGATTTTATGAGATGGTGAGTGCTTCAGGCTTGCATCTGCAGTGAATGCTCCGCTACCTCTTTTTGCGCTTTGGAACAATAACTCCTTCCTATCTAAACACTTACAGAATGTGAGACATATGATAGATCTGTGCAAGTTGTTCCTATTTTCCACCTTATGTTGTAATGGCAACTGCTGCCAATCAGTAAAGCAAGGAAGTTTGGAAATAGCAAATTTCCGCGACTGCCACAGGCTTCCTTAATTTCCTTGAAATTAAGTACAGGCAGTGTGTGATTGTTGACATTCTTTCAAAGCGGAGATAGTGTCAGTGTTACTGGCATGAGATATTTAACTGCTTATATCAACCTCACACGTTCCACAAATGAGCTATGCCAAATCACAGGACTTGCTTTCTTTTGCTTACCCCAGCCTGTCCAGAAGTCAGAAGATAAAGGAGTCAAACTGCAAATTTCTATCAAAATGTTTTTTTGTTAAAAAGTGGAATAAATGTTTTTGTATTTGTTTGCAACCTGCAGAGTTGCCCAGCAAAGGGAGGATAAGCAAGAGAGTAGAAGCTATGTTATGTAGCACTTGACAGCTGACTTCCAATGAGAAGTATTGAATTGAATTTAGAAACAGAAATTATTAGATTTTTCCTTTTCTATGATTTCTTTTGTATAATCCCAAGTTACTACTTCAGAGTATTGCTTTCTTGAAAACTGTGAAGCTTTGGTCTTATTTGTGGGTGTCTTGTTGCTATATAAATGTGATATTCTTATAGCAGTTAATGGTTAAGAAAGTGATGGAGAAGCAATAATGGAACTATTTCTAATTTTACTATAGTAAATTCTCCATAATCTGCTCAAAACACTGACTGTTTCCTCCGGCTTCTCAGCAAAGATTTAAAAGCTGAGTGAGTTGCCATGTTACTTAAGACTTCATTATTTCTTACAAAGTATACTCCAGAGGATTTGCTAGAACATTATGAACTATTATCATAAATGATTAAGCCGAACTGTAATCGTCAAAATATGTGAAAAAAAGCACATCTGGCAAGCCTGCCTTTTCCCTCCCTGACTCACATGACTCAGTTATTCACCACGGATGCTTCTGGCAGTGTGAATAAGCACATTTCTGTTGCGTGGTACAGCACAGGCTTCCTCAGCCTCCCCTGGCGCTACGGGCACCGTGCGGACGGTCTGACCCAGGGAGGCGTCTGGGTCTGGCTCTGAGACCAGCCTGGGAAACATGAAATCCAGTCCCAGACAGTCAAGTTTCCAATCAATTATAATCATCTTGAAATTGGTTGCACTTTTTTTTTTTTTGCAACCTCCCTTTATTGCTTTTTTCCTTGCTTCTTAGATAGAAGCATTGTGATTCTAGCCTAATTGTGTTTATGATCAATTTATATAATTGTTTTTGTGCCAATATCAACCTTCAGGTGAAATAATTCCTTTTACTTGCTGCTGGCTGGCTATGTCATAAGAAAAAATGAAAAACAGATAAAATCCTTCTCCATTTTCATTTTGTGAGGCTATGCAAACCAAGAAGCTCTTTAAAATATTTTTTAATTCCTGTACATTTGTTACTAATTCAGATTGAAGTTATTTCCCTCAAATGGAGTTGTTTCATTCCTCACTGGTATACACTCTTGTTCACTAGTACTGTTCAAATACCTTTCCTGATTTAACTTTTCACAATTGAAGTGTGAGAATATGACTGAAATGGCAAATGCCTGGTTCTTGTATATGCTGAGTCCCTGAAATCCAATTATCACCTCTGGATGACATCTGCCATTTTTCACTTTTCTCTTTTTGTGGTGCTAAGTCCACCATGAATTTCTCTTTATAATAGCATTAAGATCATTAGCTTTATCCAAATCTATGGATGTGGATGTCTTTAGCAGACCTAAGTGATTTAGATCTATCTTAATCTAAATCTAAAAATCACTTTAGATCCTGCTATAGATCAGACTAAATCACCTTTTCTATCTACTCTTCCTTCAGTTGCCAAACCCCTCAGTCCCTTATTAGCTTTTAAGAAAAAGTGCAAAACAGGACCCAGCTCTCCTGTTTGCTGTACTCCTTATTTTGGATGCCTTTACTAGTTCACTTGCGATGTTGTCGTTGGCTAGTACTTATGGAAACACCCTAAGTGCGTGTAAATACTTGCATTTTTATCTTGCATGATTTATCCAGATACATGCAGAAGCTGAATATTTTATAATTGCCCAGCAACTTAGCAGCTAGAATAAAATTAGATATAGCATATTGCAGTGTAGTTATTGGCATTTTTTGTGTGCTTTTTGTCTTTGATGGTTCATCTATTTTTGCATCCTTCACCTTTACACACGGTATCGGGTCGTGCTGAGACTCCTGTTGCAGAGGCTGCTGCCTTATGGTGCCTGCACCTTCCTTGGACACGCGTGCGGCAGGGAGGACAGGATTGCTGAAGCTGTTGACATTCCCCCCTGCTTTCCCCTTAGGCTCTAAGGCCTTACGCTCTGGAGAGCGGTTTTCTCACCCCCTGTGCAGATGGGACTGAGCTGAGAAACCCCCCGCTAGGTGAAGCTCAAGTGATTTCTCCGCTTGGGAAGCGGCTGCTCCGGGGCTCGTGCGCGCGACGCCGGCGCGTTGCTGAGCTGAGCAGTTAGGCACGCGACGTACAGAGGGGGGCACTGAGGATTCGCTCTGCCTTCATTCATCATTCCCGAGAAACCGCTCCGAAACTTGGCCCAGAAAACGCTGAATATTTTATGACGTCCAATAACTGCCTTTTGAAAGCTCTCAGGCTTAATGTTTGTTTTTGCCGTGCTGAGGTAGAGTTGTCCAGGTAGCTCGTTAAGCGAGGCTGTCCATCAAGGGTAATTAAATAATTGAGGCAGCCCCAAAGGAATTGCTGTCACCTGCTTTCCCAGGGCTGGCTGGTCCCAGCTCCAGGAGGCCGCAGGGATGTTGCAGACTCTAGGGAGTGCCGAGGAAAGCAAAGTGGACAAAAGAGCTGTTCATGAACAACTCTATAGATTTGTGTTTAATAAATCCTGAAGGATTTTTTTCTCTAAATGTGATAGGTCACTTTTAAGCCTTATGCATATATTAAGTCTATTTTTGTAGAAACACCTGCTTGGAAATTCCAATATTCCTGACAGTTTTTTATTCTTTGAATTTCTCCTTTTACCTTCTCTTATTTTTCTGCTTTTCAAGCAGAAAAATAATCTCTAGAAACACTTTTCTAAGGAGATGTTATCTCTTTTTCTGCAACTTCTTAACAAAAGTGTTATCTCTTTATCATGTGGGAAAATGCCACATCAGTGAATAGTGTCTATGCAGAGTAATTAAGTTCCATTGCAGACATGTAGAAGTTGAAAAGGAATTTCATATATTTAGTCCTTCAGGTTGTTGGAAGATGCTGGTCATAAGACTGGAAATCAGCAACTTGCATCTCCTTGGTGCTCCTGTTGCTGGAGGAGGACAAAGTGATGGGCAAATGAGGAAGAGATGGATAAGTGACATTTGGGGAGTCACCAAGACAGACCCCTATGATGACAATGATGAGTGCTGGACACCAGGAGGAACATGGAGAAGAGGGGTCAGTGGGTACCACAGAGCTTGGGATGAGCTTATTTCAGCTCCTCTTCATATTTCCTCTGCCTGGCATGATCTTATAAAACTACACAGAATGAAAAGGGGTGAATACATGAATGTGCAGCTCTCAGAAATGTCTTTGCATTTCATACATGGTCATGTGGTTATTTACTGTGCTCCACACTGAATCCAGGTTTATAGAGTGCTCTAAGCTCTCCTATTGTACTGTTATCATCATGTTTTTGATCTTCATTGTGTCATTTGTTATCTTCACTAAACCCCTCTGAAGGAACACATTATTATCCCAGTTTTCTACATGGAGAACTGAGGTACTGCAAGTAAAGTCAAAAGCATTTTCTAGTACCCAAGGAGAGAAGCGTGGGACCTTAACTTTGAAATAATATCCTTTTATGGTACTCCATGTGTTCAGAAGATGGTTCCCATTAGCTGCAGCTGCAGCAGGAGTGCTGGGCACGTCTGCCAAGCAGCAGACAGGTATCTTGAGTGGGTGACCACCTCTGAGCACCGGAGGTGACTCGCTGGCTGTTTCAGTCCAGCAGCTCTGGTTGACACTCGGCTGCCTTGGGGCCATTCTTGCTCCTTCCTCTTCCACATCCAGTTCCCTCTCCTTCCTTCAGCCCTCTCAGCCATGAGATGGAAAGGAGCAGATGAGGTGGAAAGTCTAGAAATAATAGCCTTCATCTCTAACCCTCATCTAATTGCTCGCAGTGGTGTCTCCCATTTTACTGAATAAAGTAGGGGTGTTTTTTAAATATAATTAAATACTAAAATGATGCATGCCTTTACATGGGGCTGATTAAGATTTATTAAGTAAAATAGTCGAGAAAAAGAGTGTTTCTTGGTTTTTGCATGCTTGACTTGACTTTCAGCTTTAATGCTTTTTCTTAAATGTAGGCAGAGAGTGGTGCTAAATTGTTGTTGACATACATGCTACGTCTATCTTCCAGGTTTATGCTGAAAACTGATATTCTGTGTGCTCTCAACTGTGCTGAGAGTCTCTAGGAATTTGATTCTTCTCATGTGTCTGAGTTGCAGTGCAGATAGATCCTTAGTGAGAAAAGTTAAACTGATGTTTCTCATTTGGAAACTGTTTTCTGTATTCACTCTGCCTGTGAAGTGGTCTGTGGAGATTATAGCTAGCGTTGCACTTAGCAGAGAAGGCTGCTGCGCTGCTTTATTTTAAATTTGGCTATGACTGGTTCATAAAGGTCTATCAGTCTATTTATGAGCCTGCTGCAGACGATGTACAAAAATGTATGAAGACTTCAGAAATTATTTACTGTGCATTTACAGCATAAATAGTTAAGCTGTCGACTGTGGCTGTGAAGTTCCTCCTCTACTTCTGCATCGTGCTTTCCATTTAATATGGCTTTGTTCAGCTAAACAATTCATAATTAAAACAGGAAATGATGGGAAAGGAGAAACAAACCAATCCTGAGATGATTGTTAATAGCTATAATAAAATATTGAGATGGTAACGTCTGCCAGGGTGGTGTGACGCATGGACTCCCTGTGACTGTGATGCTAGGGCTAGTTAGAGTGAATCAACGTGAGATGGGGACTTCTGCAAATGAAGCAGGGGAAAAAAACATAGGAAATCTTGCAAGGCTTGAACCTGAAAAAGATTTTTACTCCCAGCAGATTTGGGTTTCCAACCTGAGGTGAAATTCAGTGTGTATAATTCTCTGAAACGTGAAACCTACATGTGCCTCTGAAATGCCTTAGTTAACTCTGCTAAAAACACGTCTGTGTCATAATGAAAAATCTTTCTGAAACTAGGAACATGAAATGGCTGATCTGGCACTATGCTAGACCTGCCTGAACAAATGTGTGTTGGACCAGATGGAAGATGTCATCACAAAGTCACACCAATTCTTACAGTAAAGTTACAGAATCCAGGCTTCTGGATTGTACAAGTTATGTCTTTTGGTCATGTTGTACAATCTCCTTCATTAATTGATAAAGTTCCCTCAAACTGAGTATTTTGACCCCTATTATTGGGAAGATTCTTTCAGAATCTCAGTACCCCAAAGACAATATTTTTTATGTGACTTTTTAGCTGCAACTTAATCATGGCTGATTTATATATATAATATATATATGTATGTATATGCTTGTATCATTGTTATTTTCAGCTTGAGTATGTTTTCTTCTTTCCTGCTTTTTGTTTTCCTGCAGATGTATTTATGGATAGCAATGATAACAGCTTGCAGCTTTGGTTTTGGAA
>JAVCKT010034986.1:33779-45235 GCA_032273925.1 Rhynchotus rufescens
TTTCACATAATCCTTTGCAATACTAATAATGATCTGTTTCTACGGATAGAAGATGATTGAAAATGTTTTTGGAAGTATAATAGTTCAAACTTAGATAATCCTACTGGCGATATTTAAAAAGAAATAGCCAGTTTTTAATTTCTTGCTCTAGAAGATACTTGGTGAGGTAAAGCCCTGATTTTTTTGTTGGGTAAGAGAGTTCACTCATTTTAGTGTCTTGGCTCATATAGAACTGAGCAATTGCTGAAGGAAGGAGACAGAGCAAGGAAGGGAGAAAAGTTTCCTGATTCCTACGGTTGCCTTGCCAAGGAAAGATTTCACACATCACACAGTGCATCAGAATTAGATGGAGATTCTGCTTTATTTACTAGCTTCTGCATGAGATGTTGGTTTACTGGCAATAATAAATGGGATTTTTCTGGACCTAGTCTTCAAGTTTTTACATACTTGGGAGATTTGCATGAGGAAAGGAGTAACTCCATTTTCACTGAGTTTATGCAGATTGAGGAAATGTAAAACTGGAAGTAAATCATATGCAGTCCATTAACAGAAATGATAATATATAGCCAAGGAAAAGTTTTAGTTTTGACTTGGTCTATAAATCTAAGGCTCAGTATTCAGAAATTTGTTGGAATTCTTCTGATGTTGACCTCCTGAGAAAACCCTGTTATTAATACTTTTGACATCTGATTTGTTTTGAAATGCTGACTCCTCTTGTTACATTAGGTCTCCGTATTCTGTTTCTAGGCAGATTTTGCCAGTGCAAAAATGTGTAGAAGGATAAAATACAGGGAGTAAACAAAGCCATGTAATACTTGGAAATCTCCAGGAAGCCTGGTGGGGTTCTAATGTCACTAATACACTCATTTATTTAGTTCAGGACCTCCTGAATGTCAGAGCAGCTAGACTGGACCATTTGTTACTCATGCCATGCCTAAATTGTTTGGCTTTTCACTCTCAAATACTAATTGAGTTGCTAAACCTTAGGCTAGCCTTTTGAGAATGATACCTTTAATAATATGCAGTTCATTGTGACACTGTGATTTCCTGAAAAATGCTAAATATCTCTGTCTCCCTTTTTGGTCATTAGAAATACCACCATACTTTGTCTATGGGGAGGGAAACTGTGTGGGAACCTCAAATAGACACTCTGCTTTTTCCTGCTGCAGCTTCTACCCAGACATGTCAATGGCACGAGGCTCTATAAGTATACGTAAATTGTATGTTTGCTTTGTCTAAGCTGGGTGTATAAATGAGATTTTAATGCTGTCTGAAAAAAAAAGGGTCAAAGGTTTCTATATAAAATGAAGTGTGTGTTTTTTATTCTTTTCTTTTTTTTTTTTTTTTTGTATCTCTGACACAATGTGAATCCAATGTCTTCAAATCAAATTTGGGCCCCAAAGACTAAAATAATACCAAATCTTCTCACTCGCATTATATAATTGGCCTACTAAGGTTAATGGATGCGATCCATTACAAAGGGTGCAATCAGAAGTGCAGTTTACAGATTTGGGTGTTCAGTAGTTGTGAAATATGGAGGTTTGGGGATTTTTTCTTTTTTTGTGTGTGTGTGTTTACAGGAGAAAGCTTTAGGCTCAGTCTGTGCCTCTCAAGGAGCTGTGGCTTTGTGAAGGGTGTTTATATGTGAGTCAAAAACATGTAACATCATTCTGAAAAGCATAAACATCTCTTCACCCTGCAGGGAAAAATGGAGCTTGCTAATGGCCAGAGATGTATATATGTTGATTTAAATACCTGTGTAAGTGTCAAGCAGCAGTATTTCCTATATCAGTTTAGCAGCTGGTCTTGTTTTATTGATATTGACATACTGTAAAGCAATTCCAGTTCCTAAAATTTGTGAAGTGAGAAGCAGCTGAATTAGACATGAACTAAATATAAAAATGGAGCATCCAATAATTCTTAGACTGGAGGCGGAACAGAAGTTTTTCTAATTTCAGTGAAAGAAAGGTTTGCCTACAGTGAAGTGGAATGAAAATGGGAGGTATTTTTTGGAGGCTGTTGTACAACAGAGATCATAGTTGCAAAGGGAACTTTATCAAGAGATTTGTTTTTAATTACCTCTTTATTACTGATCTATGCCATATTACTTTACTATTTCTACGTACACAACAGAGCATGTTATTAAAGGTTTTCCTCCTCTTCCCCTAGTCCCTGAACAAAGCGTAGGAAAAAAATATTTCCCTAAAAGTGAGACCATCGGCGCAAAGAGAAGTTATAAGTCTCATATGTTATTATCCAGATATGTGCATCAGTAACTATCCAGCTTTTAACAGCCTGGATTGATGCATCAATAGCAGTGTCTTCCCACCCCCAAGAAGACCGATGTTTCAATACAGTGGTTATTATGTACTGTAAGTGTTATGGCCTTTTGTAAAGGAATGGGATTTTTTTTCAAAGAACATTTTATGGTTTGGAGATGCAGTGAGATGCAAAGCGAAGGCACTATTCTTTCTTACTCTGCTTCTGTAAAATCCTATACACCATATTTTTCTCTGCTCTATTCCCTTAAGCACATATAGAACATACCAGAAGCTGGAAGAAATGTATTTGGGAGGAGACTTTGCCACTTGTACCAGATTTATATCAGGATAGTTTCTCATGCAAGAGGAATTTCTCAGCAACCATTAGCAATCAAATAGATTACTTTGGGTCACCTGAGTACTTTTAGATGATGCTGTAGCAAAATCAAGATTGTCCTTTTAGAGATATGAGTGTAGTTAACTAGAAAATCCCTTACCCCAGCCGTTTTAATATCCCAAGTTTAAAAAAAAAAAAAAAAAAAAAAGGGGGGTGGGGGTGGGATGGAAAGGGAAATTGTCTCCATGATTCTTAACCTAGATTTAGTGTGCTGCAGAGATATTTCTCTGACATGTTCAATGATAGCAGAAAAATATGTGGTGGTGCATTAAAAGCTGTAGAGCAAAGGAAGTTTGGGAACTTAATCAGAGCCTTAGGCAAGAAAAGGATGTGTAGCACTGATACGTACATTTTGCTTTTGCTGTAGTTAATGAAAAATGTTATGCCAACACTGTTTTTTGTCCCTTATGGTTTAGCAATGCAGAACCAATCCCTTTTATTCTTTGTGTTTTGTGTTTTTCTTCTCGTAATGTTACTTAATCTGGAAATAAAAATGTTTGATTTCTGTCATTCCCCTTGGCTACTTTGCTTAAAATGGCGCTTAATTGTTTTCGCTTTAAAGAAATAGTGCCAGGTTTTGGGGCATTTATTATATTTTCATGGATTTTTCTTCAAGGTTGCCTTTTCATACGCTTATTGATTTCTGCCACAGTATTAGCCTTTTTTGCACGTAGCCACCATCAGGAATTGCTGGAAAATTTTCAGGTGTCCACAGGACCACATTCCTCCTGCCCTCGTGGCCCTTGCCATCACAGTCAGCCTCAACATGGACATTAAATATTTCCTATTAGTACTCAGGGCTTCTGAAAGACCCCAACTGTGCAGATTTTGATGGAAGATGCATATACTTAAGTTTCTAATTTTCCTTGAGTAACTGCCAGCTTCCTTTCTCTATAAAATTTTGAGGGAGGACCATTTAGAGGACAATTTCTGCTTTCTGGTACTCTCTGGTTAAGCAGCTCTCTGCTACTTGACTTGACTTTTTTTTTGTCTCTTTTCTTTGAGCACAGTAAATATTGTTTGTGCTCCAAATACTGGTACATTATTGATCAAAGTATAGAGAATGCACGAGTAACATTTGAACTGAGATTGCACGGATGAGAGAAATTAGCTCTTGTCAGATGCTTACTGTTTTCTATTTTCATTTCAAAATATGACACCTTCTTAAAATTCTGCCAGTCCCCATTCATCTAAGGGATGATTTATTCTCCAAATTACTCAACTCTCAGTTTTTAACTTTCTCTCTTTAATGTTTCTCTTCAAGTTCTATTTTACACGCAGGCATATTCTCCATTTCCAGATTTCACTTCCCTTAAACAACCTTTTTTTTTCCCCACTTGTTGTCTGTTTCAGTAGATTGTAGTTAAATTTGGTTACAGATAATTAGCGAGAACTTGTTTCAGCACTTCTAAGTATTGTCCTCTCCTACAGTGAGTAAACACTTCTAATTCTAAAGGCCACATTCACCTCTTGTCTGGAGAGCTAAGACCCGGGAATTGCCTGTTCCTCAGGTTATGGTTCCTGACCTGAATAAAAGAGCAATAAATCAAAGTATGTTCACTGACACTGAAGCAGGCTCCAACTGTGGGGAATCAACATGCCAGACCCAAATTGTAATTTTGCTAAAAATAGCATAGTTTAACAAGTTGACAGTTGCAGACTTGAAAGGTCTAGGCACGCTGTCCATCTTGCTGCGTCTCATGCGTTCTGTCAACCGTGCATCTTTGGAAAACAAAAAATAGTTGAAAATCCTTGATTTGTTTCTGGGTGTGCCCAACACTCTCCTCTGCATCAGAAAGCATGGATTTAATAGTGATTTTTTTGAAAATAAAAGAAAAATACTTTTTTTAGTCATCTTCTTGGGAAGTGAGGACCAGTTGAATTTTGGATTGATATATTCTGTTCATCAGTCCCCTTTTCTGTGTCTGCATATATATTTTAGGAAGCAAAAAAAAACAAAAAAAACCCTAACAACTTTGGTATTTGATGCTTTAATCCTTGCATGGGTTGCAATATGCTTATTCTTGCTTCATGCTGTTGTCTGAAGTATGACAATGTTTACTCTGTTTTCTCCCATCTAGAATTATAAACAACACCGTATTTCTTCTGACCTCTATTTAGTGTATACTTAAGCATGTGTTTAGTATTAGGCACAGTTGTCCTTCAACTTCAGGATTAGAGTCATATTTAAGTGTGCAAATGAATTGGGCAGCAAAGAAAGATAAATAAAGCAACCTGGTAAATCATAGGTTAAAATGTGCTGGTAGCTCCAAACCTGACTATTTAGTTAGCCATTTCCCTGCCAGAAAAGTATGTGTTGTCGTGTATTGCTTTAGTGTCAATTAATTGCTTTCTGCCTCACAAAATGCCTGAGGTTGAACCACAGTTTGCTTCATCGGAATTCAACACTGCTATTGGTCTGTGGGGAGAAAAAACAGGAATTAGAAGAGACAAGAGCACTGGGGAGCAGTAATCTTTTATTTATACATAATGCTGTACATTTCCTAACTGTACTGTGAGTTTTCCTTCTAACTCTCACTAATTATGGTGACTGGCATGTGGCATGTGATGAAGCCTCGGGAGAAGTGGGATACATACAGCTGTTCAGAGCTGGCACATTGCAGCCGCGTTTGCATTTGCTGACAGGCCAGGCTTGCTTTCTGCGAGAGAAGCAGGGATGTTGTTGCATTTTGCTTCAAGTTTTTGCCTGTTGCACAAGAGGTTGTATTACAGGGAGCAGAATTACCTTCTTATTTACCCGGAGGACTTGTACACACACAAGGAGTGAAAATGCGGCTCCCCTAAACTGGGTCCACTGAAATCTCCAAGGTTACGAGAAATCTCTCCTTATATATCTCTTTCCCAGCTCAAAATTGCCCACATATTGCTTGTCCTGTATTGTAGCTCTTGGAAAGAAAAAAAGGAAAAGCTTGGCCAAAAAGATGATTGCGGCAGTAGGCATGAACTACTGGAATTATATAAATTTACTAGTGCTATTTTCTGATTGTCTTCCTCCTTTGTTCAGAGAAAGGTGAGGAAGAAGAATATTTTCATATCATTGCAGTTTTTTTTTCAAGGTGCTGAAATGTTTCACAATACAGATATTTACCAACAGTCATATTTGCTTCATCATTAGTAATTGAACGAGCTCAGAAAGAAGCTTTCCAGTCCTTTCCATGCAGGTACCTGCAGAAAGAGGTGATGTTGTCTCCTCCTTGCTGTGCTCGGGAGGCTAGATTTGTACCACTGTCATGCAGACTGCAAGCAAGCCAAATAACTTCTTTGCCACTCTCAGGGAATATGTGTTATCCTAAGTGCAAGACTGTGAGAAACGTGTTAATTGTTTGACACTTCAACATTTACAATGCTCATTAAAGGAGATAATAGCAATGCCATAAATGCTGACCTGACAAAACTGGGTGGATCTCTAAGGTGACCACTGCACAGTTAGGTGAGATTTTTTTCAGAGGATCTTGAACAAGTTATAAACCTACACTGAATTTGTAAAGATATAGTTCATATATTCCCAGTCCAAGTAAACCTTTTTTTTTCCTCCATCATCTTTCTATCAATATCAAGTTCATATTTATGTTTTCAGAGATAAAACCAGGGCTGCAGCAGGTCAGGGAACTATAATATTGCCATTGTCAAATACTGCTAAATACACTGTATTTTCTATAGTGGTGTGCCATTGCTTTGTAATTTTAATTTTCCTGCTACAAAAGATTTTAAAGCAAAAATATAAGTATTCTTTCTGTGTTTTTTCTGTAGGCTTCAAGGAAGAAAAAAAAATACAATCTTATTAGATTTTTTTTTTATTTTCTGTGAAACCTTTCTTTAACTGTTCTTTCAATTGGAGCACAGGGATCTCCTCCATCATTTCCATTGGTTTCTCCTCGGTGTAAACTTAATGGAAGCATTCAGGCTTGTAGTGAAGAGGAAACCCGCAGGCAAGTGACAGAAGCATCATAAGCTTCAGGGAGCTACTTGAACATGGTTAATTAAAGGGGTGATCAGTTCAGGGCAGCACCAAGTGTGAACAATTGATGGATAAATCTCTGTAGTCGGTCTCTAGATGAATGCTCTAGATATTTGGAAAGGCTTGTGAACTTGGTGGGGTCTGTGCTCTCTGACTGGGAAAAGAAACTGGAGCAGCAACCGCAAATTAGTGTATGGAGCAAACCCATGGGTTTACAGTTTCCTCCCTTATATGCTCCTGTTTTAAGTACAAGAGCTTTGCACAGTTTATCTGGGTAGGTCATTTTTTGCTTTGATAGGTTTGGTTTAGCCCCAGGTTTCAGATCCAGAAAGGTGAGAAAGTTCACCTGGAATATTCACCTGCACTGGCTTGTTTAATCACGTTTAGTGTTTTCACTAGTTGGCTTTGTGAAAAAATATAAGTGTGATATTATATAAATTCTGCAGATTTAGAGAACTTAGTCTATAAAGAGGAAGATTAGAGCACTAATGAGAGAGGAATTTAATGTCTTAAGGTAATAAAATTGGAATACAATTTAATTGTGCAAAATGTTCACGCACTCAAGGAACAGTAAAATTCTGCTCTAAAGAGGTCACTCGTCAGTCTCTTGAACTGAGTTCTCCTTGGCAGGTCCATACTGGTAAGATGCGCTGCTATTACAAATACCAGTGGACTTTATCAGACAGTGATTTCTTTGTGATTGATATTTAACCAATGCTAAGAAAAGACCAGTGCAACATCTGAGGAGCTTACAGAAAAGCACAAGATTGTGTTTTCAGGATGTAAGTAGGGACCTTTTACCTACCACTGTAAATTTATCAGAGGTCAGCAGCAAGTTTAAAGCTAAGTAAATGAGTGTGCTGATGCAGGCGATTAAACTGCTGCCCCTTTCCACATCTGAACCCACTGCTACCCGGGGTTGCCTTTTCCAGGTTACAGATTACGTAGGAATAGTTTGAGCCTCTTCTCTTTTGAGGCCTCAGTGGCAGAGGACATTGACTCTTCTGAACGCAGAGCCTGCTCTTGCGAAGGCTCCTGGTTGTGCCCGTGTAGCATACGGCTGTAAATCTCACCTCTTTCCTCTCCCGTGCAATGCTCCAGGAATCCTGAAAGGAAGGTGGGGAGATTACTAATTACAGCCAGCAACCAGACAGTGAAACAGAATTATTACCAGTTGGCAATCTTTCTTAGCTAGCTTGGATTAGAAGTGTGGCTTGCTTTGTGATTGCGAAGGCTGGGTATCTCACTGAAAAGCAGGCCAGCTACAGCTACACCTACGCCTAGGGCTGCAACTTGGGCTGGCCTGCTGCGGCCGGCAGCTCCTCGGGCTCCCCCATTGACTCACAACTTGAAACTATTATTTTGCATTTGCATTTGAAAACTAGAGTCCTGTTTGTGCTGTGATTTCTGCCCTATGGGTACATAGGGTTAAAAGAAAGGAGAAATGAGAAATTAACACCTTTTAGTGGCTCAGCTGTTTAAAACGCACTTCTAGGGTGCTAGTTTTTACAATTGGACTATTTTTAGTGAATGCGAACATGCACTGCCTCAGCAAAATAAGAATCTTTAAAGGACCTTTAATAAAAATCTTTAAATCTATGAAACAGACTTTAAATGTGCACATTGATTTACCTGGTTTTGATGTGATATTTCAGGTGATTTGCTGCAAGAAGGTACATGCTTTGGCTTGGGGTTTTAATGCAATACATCCAGCAGAGGAATTGTGCTCTATCCACCCATCTACACCTATTTTGGGGGAGACAGGTTTGTCTGTGGTGGTTAATATATATATATATATATATATAAAAACATATTAAAATATATATATTTTAATCATTTTTATATGATTCAGATTAGGACCACATTCCCAGGTTGTGGTTTTAGTTTGGTTGATGTTTTTCTTTGGACAGCTTTGCTTAATGTTGCTTTAAAAAAAAAGAGCCATAGTAGTCTCCTCATGGTTCTTTGCAGTGGTGCATTGCCAGGTCACTAGGTTAACACTACTGTTATTTTGCATTTATGTTGATTCAGTCATGAATATTAAAACCAAAAAGTGTTATGACCTAAAATCACCCTTAGAATTGCCTGACTTTAAACTCTTGGTCAGTTTACTTTTCAAGTTCCTGACAAAAATTTTGCAAGTTTACTTAATTCTGTGTGCTAACTATATTCAAGTTATTTTTGTTTTGATGTTAAAATAATAAGTGTAATTTTTTGAAAGTGCAGAGCACTATTTGTCTTCAGTTATTCATAAGCTATATATTTCTGTACTAAGAGAGAAACAAAAAAAGTATTTACACATGCAAAATTCTGCCTAGGTTGTACAGCTATAGTTGCTGCATGTGCAGATATGCTTGAAGTCAGGTGCTTAATCCATAGGTCTTTTTTTTGTAGTCAATGTCACTGTTTATATACATAATTTATGCTCAGTGGAACTGTGTATTTCTGCCTTATTACACAATATGCAATGTAATTTTAGTCCTATAAAGCTTCCAGATGAGAATTTAATTGTTTGTGTAGATACCAGCTTTTATTTTATTGGACTTTTTAATTTTATTGGACCCGGGAGCTGGGATCTTGCTGCTTGACCTGCCCTTGGGAAGGAGGAAAAGACAGGGGAGGACACGGAGTGGCTGAGTCTAGGCTGCAGTTTGGCCAGGACAGCAACTTCAGTAACCGAGTTCGGGTAGGACCTTGTAATTGTTGCAAAGGGAAGGTAGATCTTTCTGGTTTTAGATCTCACCTGAAAGATGGAGCCTTAGGCATGTCAGCTCCCTTTTTAACACCATGTGGGATTATCACTACTAACTCCGGAGGAAGAACATCACCAACGGGATCACTGTCACTTACTAAATACTTCATAAAAGAGCCTCAGGGAGTTGGGAAGATCAGAATTTAGTAGTATCTTTGTTCTCTCTTTAGGCAAGCCGGTGACAGCTGTGAAATACTGCACCCAAAATCACAAATCACAGAGAGGGACCATTTCTGCCTTTCAGAATACCCTCAAAATGTAGTGAAACTTGAGGGAAAGAGGGCAGCATGATTAGACCTCATCGTGTCTTTGAAATGAGCACCCCAACTTCTCCTCTCGTTATTCAAAGTGAACATGCCTAGAACAGAACAAAGGCACGTAATTTGTTGAGCTATGTTTCATTATAACACAAAATAAAGCAGCCATTGAAATGGGGAAGACAAATACTTTAGTGATAGGAGGTAAATGAAAGGCTTAAAAGCAGATGTGCTCCTTATGTGCCATGTCCCTTAAGATAGAACTTTCCTCTCTTGAAAAGCGAGTCCCTCCTGGGTCCTTTGCAGGAGGGGAGACCTTCCTTGGCCTCAACCAAGGAGCGATGACCCCATGAGGGGTGAGCAGCACCTTCCTAGCCTTGCTCCTATGGACACGAGGGCAGTTCTAAGCCCTGGACTTGCTGCCCCAAGGGCAGGTCCAGCATGATAAAGAATCATTAGAAGTGCAAAGATTTGGTTCCCTGTTGGATTTTCAAAAGGGTCTTGCTAAGCTGACTGGAAAGATGGTGAGGGTAATGAAAAGGTGAGGATGTCTGTAGAAGTCACTTCTGCTTAACATTTTTAACATTTCTTCAGGCATTTAAAAAAAATCTTGGAAGAGATTCTGTGACCTCTCAGAAAATATTTTGAAATACATAAGGGAAAAATATTTACATTTCTCTGTACAAAATTGGCTTTTACTTCACAGACCAGGTTTTTTTTTTACATTCCTTGCTCTTTTGGGTCTGTAAGCTCAAATGCAGAAGTCTTCTGCTCCAGTGCTGCACAGAGCTTGCATTCCCAAGCCAAAATACTAAGGTTTTAATAAGTATTGAAAGCATTGGTAAAGCTCAAAAGCACATTTGCTATCACTGGAGATAAGCACACTTCTGGAATATTTTGAAAATTATTGACCTGATGTTTGACCTGAGGAACTGTGTGTCTGGAAACCTGTCTGCTTTTCCTAGTAGCACCATTTGATTTAATGAAGTGTGTTGCCTCTCCTCACAAACTCTGCTTCCTCAGAGCCACCTGGGCAAAGAAAAAAACAAAATAAAGACAAGGAAATCCTAGATTTCATTGGGACTATTGCTCTTCTGCCAATAGTTCATTGCCTTTGGGATGAGATTTAGTGCATTTTTAGTGCACGATAAGAAACAAAGCTTTTTAGCTGTCATTAAAACAACTATAGCAAAATGAGTCAATGATCTGGTTAAAATTGTGATGTTTAGAAGAGCCAGTTCCTGGAAAAGGCAGTGGAGGTTCTGCCTGAGTAAGAACAGACTGGAGCAGGAAGGGTTGCTCCAAGGTCCTTGGGTTGGGAAGGTGCAACTTCAGTGTGATGGGCAGGGGCAAAAGGGCAGATATGCCGAAGTGCTTGGTGCTTTGGTGCCAGTCCATTTTGAGAATCTATCGGTGAGGTGCAGCCTCAGCGGTGGGTCCAGACGACTATAAAGGATGGCCAGACTTAAATCAGAGCTATGCTGAGAGTTATCAACCCTAAATGACTTGGAATGGCTTTCAGACAGATTAAAAGTACATTTCCCAGAAAGCTGAGAGTAGTGAAATAGCCTGTTTTATTTCTAACCATGTCTGTATGGTGCTGAATTTATGATTATGACTGGAAGTTACTGGACTTATATTGACCTTATCATTAAAGTCTGACCCTACAATTGGAATATGAACTAATTCCAGATTGTATTTAAGCTTGCTTCTTAAGACATTCCTGTTTCTTCTACTCTGGTTCAGAAGGGTAATGCTCTTGAGCAGAGGCACATTGTTGAGCGCTTGGGAAGGAAGCATGCAGCCCACT
>JAVCKT010034991.1:0-10902 GCA_032273925.1 Rhynchotus rufescens
CCCACTGCTGAGGTGGCACCATGACCCACTGGCTGCCACAGCCGTGGGCCCAGTTAAATCTCTGGGTAGATTCCCTTTGGTGCAGGGAGAGGCTGTGCCAGCCCGGCACAGGGAGGCGCGTGCGGGTGTTTTTGCCTCCTGGCTCACGCACACGAGCTCTCAAGTCGGAGCTGGTTGCAAGCGGGCGCAGGAGCGGGAAGGCTGCTGCACGGCAGAAACCACTCTCGCAATGAGAAACCCAGGAACGTCCTTTTTCCAGCTCTCGGGCTTTTATTGACTCAGAACGGCTGCCAAGCCTATAAATAAATGTTCCTTGTGCTAAATATAGCAGCCACTGAAATAGGCTGCCGTCTATTTATTTAGCTTGTGGCCTCTTTGAAAGCAGGCCAGTCCGCGCTGCCTCTACCTTTGCCCCATCCCACACGAGGTTGTGGCCACCCACCATGGGGGCACAGCCGAGCTGGGGTGAGGAGAAGCGGTCACTAAAAGTCAGTGACGTCCCCAGATGGAGGTTCTTTAGGCCTGGGATGGCAAGGTCTAGCAACAGGAGGTGCTTTTGGGCTCCTGCATCCCTGACCTGGGGAGCTCCTGAGGGGGAACTGAGGCAGCACGACCTGCACCAGTAGCCATACAGTGCTTTCTCCTCCTGGGAGGGCTCCAGACCTTTTTGCAGCACTGGAACGGAGAATGTATCGTGCACCATGGGTAAATATACTGCTTTCCAGCACAACATGGGGTACATTCCTTCTCCACAGTTCTCAGGAATGGAGGGGCACAGAGAAGCCATATAGCAGGGCGCTGGGACAATCATCAGCCCTTGATTGCTCTCACCTGCCTTGAACAGCCACACCTGGGAGCTCACCTGCTCTTTCCACCCTGGAGCTCTATTTAAGCTCTGGTAAGGGCCTGTCTCCTGGATGGACCTTGTACCTGTATTGGAGTATTGTCCCCTGCTCTCTTGATGGGATTTCTGGATGGGATTTGGCTCCTTGTTTGGGACTGCTACAATCACTGTGTTTGTTATCCTCCTCTGCCCTATGGAGGATATTCTGCTGGAGAAGGTACTGTGTTGCTGGGGTCTGCTTCAGGCCCCTTATGGAGTCATTATGGAGTCAGTGTGATCCAGTAGCTCCTTGAGATCATTCTGAGCTCCTGTTTTCTGTTGCCACCCAGAATCTCCTGGGCTGCAGACATATGAAAGGTCACTGGAGGTGTCTGAGTTCATCCTTGCTCCAGCATTTTCTAGGAGAGGGCTGTGAGGGGACCCTGCTTTGGGATACCTGACTGAAGGTGTGTGATATTATGAGCATGCCCCTGGGTCCTGGTGCCTGACCCATGCTGCATTTGGTTCAACCTCTTTGTGCAATGTGTGCCAGGAGGAGGTCCCCTGTGCCAGGGAGGCTGAGATAGATGCAGGCTCTTTTGTGCTGTTCAGACTCAAAGTTAGAGACTGGTTTGGGGCACATTTAACTTGCATGAATGGTGTAACTCAGGAGTCATGTTGGCTGTGCACTGATGCAAAAGCCTGGGATGAAGGGCTGAGCTTCACTCCCTGCAAGGCAGAAAACACTGATGGAAAGAGGTGAGAGTTGCTCTTCTGCTGCAGGCACTGTCCTGAACAGAAATAAGATTTTGCTCACCTTGTCTGTGATGACATTGCTGCAGCTCCATACCAGCAAAGGAAAAAAGCCGTCACTCCCTGGAAAGCCACACTCATTCCTGGAGCAATCCAAGGCATTAATAATGCTTAGCACTTACAGAGAGTTTTGCTAAATATGAGCTAATCCTTACAACACCCATGGGAAGAGAAAAGTAATTATTATTATGGGGTGTAATATATTTTTTTTTTCCTTCCTTTCCCATGTACTCCTAAAGATCAGGATGAGCTCCACTGAATCCAGAGACTCCAAGTCAGAAGAGACTTGATTTAGTGTGACTTGCAAATTGGCAACCTGGAGTGAAGCCGATAAGCAGTTTGCTGAAGGCCACATGGGAAGGCAGAGACAGGGCTGAGCTAGTGAAAGGGGGGAATCTGGATCCTAATTCTGCTCCTGCTTCACCAGGCTTTAATTCTCTTACCAGATGTTTCTGATAACGGAGGATTTTGTGAATGCTTTTGGCTTGGCACCCTCTGAGCTGCTGAGGACGTTATCCTGCTCTTATTCCTGGAGCCCCTTGCAGCTGTGGGCTGTGCCCTTAGCTGTGCCTGCGGCCCCAGAGTGGGGGCCTGGACCCTCAAGTGATACATTGGCTGCGAGCAGCCAGGAGAACAACCTGATGTGGCTGATAGGAGTGTGGGTTTGGCATTGCAGGCGTGAACCCCTGGCTCACCCCAGTTTCATGGACAGGGGGTCATCTTTGCTATCGATCCCCGTGGCAGCACAGGGCAGAGGCACTACTGGGGCCTGGTGTGCCCGAATTCATTAGTGTTGCTCAGTGCTCTTGCTCTGCTCCCCTGCGGCGCTCTTCCCTTGGAGCGAGGCGCTGGGTGCCTGAGCACAAGCGCTGTCTGTCAGCAGCGCCCGGATGATGTCATGTAGTTTTCCAGGCTCCTGGGTTGAGCCAGCAGCCAGAGCCAGTATGACTTGATCTTCTTTATTTAGAAGGAGCCCAGGCCTTCCCAACTCCAGAGGCACCTGGCAGCGGGTCCTACCCTCTGCCACATCTCTTCTGATGCAACTGCAGCCATGATGAGGATGTCCCTGAGACAGTCACTCTTGAGAGGCTCAACGTGGAGACCAAGTGCAGCTGAAGGAAAGGTTGGTGCTTTGGACACCTGGTGAAGGTTTTTGCTAGGTCAGTGCTGATACAAATCTTCTTCAGGACTAGTGCTGCAGTGGGTGTGGGAGATGCTCCTTTAAGTAATAAAGACACCCTCTTCATTACTTTTTCATGAAGTTGCCTCCTATAAGGAGAGCTGATTACCCTGCTGAGGATTTGCCACTAAATGTGATTGCAGGAGACTCCAAATGTTAATCAGGTGCCTGTGCTGACAGCCACAGGGTTTGCTCCTGCTAACTGCCCTGCTGGAAAGCTGCTGCGTGGGCAAGAGGAGACCTGCAAAAATCTCACCCTATGGCACTAGCATAAGTGCAAACAAAATCCTCTCCTACAAAAACAAGTGCTGGATCTACCTGCTTAGATCCTCTCAGCAGGACCTGGCTGAGGCAGAGCCCGCTGTTAGCCAGGCACAGGAGGGAAATCTGCCCCGCTCGTGGCACTCTGGTCCTTTCCGTGGCCAGGAAGGGCTCTGAGCGACCACCTGGGCCAGGAACCCGAGCTCTGGGTGCCCGCAGAGCCCATCGCCCTGCGGGCCAGACCTGTGGTGCCGGCCAGTGAGCAGGCCTTAGCGACAGACCCTGACAGCTCCCGCACCAGCATGGGGTGGTGGTGGTGCCAGCGGAGGGGACGTGTCCCCCTCCTGCAAGATCCTCGGGCAGACCCAGGTAAGCTGCAAAATCGCTGGCCCCTGCCAGCATGTGCTGCTGCTGATCACGCTGTGTCCTGGCATCTCTGTGAGTGGCCTGAGCTCCTGCAGCATTTGCGGCACTGCCTTGTTGGAGCCTTTTGAGTCTCTGGAGGGGCTGGGCTGGGGAGTTGGGGACCCCGAGGCCCCCCATATTGCACCTTTGCCAGGCAGCTGCGGATGGAAGGGGTTACAGCCCTCACTGCTCCCTGGAGATGCTGCCCGGCATCCAAAACCTCCCTTCCCAGCGTGCTAGCTTGTCCCCTACGAGAGCATGGGGGCATCAGTGAGGGAGGCCCCTGTCACTGGTCCCATTTGTGGTCCCATGTCTGCAGGCCCAGCACCATGCGGGAGCCCATGTGTGGCCATGGCCGAGCAGATGTGGTGGTGCTGTGGGTGAGGACTGGGCTGCCTCATCTGCAGCCAGAGAGCATTAACCTTCCCCTGCGAGACAGTCCTCAGGCCTTGCTGATACCAGGAATCAAGCATCCCCTAAAGCCAAAGCACATGCAAGAGCACCCAGGGACCTGGCCAAAGAACAAGCTGCTCTCCCATCAAATTTAAAAAAAATAAAATAAAAATAAAAAGCCGTGTGCAGTAGCTGCCCTTGGCTCTCGTGCCCCCCAAGGCTTTCAGCGATGAGCTCACCCCGCCGCTAGCGCTGCCGGCGCACGGGAGCCGCCTATCGATCTGGTCCGCTCCTCTCCAGCTCCCTGCAGGGCTCTGCTGGCAGGAAACCTCTCTGCCTTGCCTCCCGCAGAGACCTGCACCTTCATGGAAAGCAGTGGAATAGTTTGGACTGCCTTTTCTTCTTTAATATATATTTTTTATTAATCCATAACAGGGTGTTCTGTTATAATTCCCAGCGTTGAAATCAAGACACAGGGCATGGACAGACTCTTGGCCCTCTTATTTTAAAGCTGCCCAATTATTCTGAGCATTTTCACTTCATGCCTCTCCTGCCTCGCGGGAGGACGTGCCAGGGCCCTGCACCCCTAGCTGATCCTCCTGCCTCCGAGGCAGTGGTTTTGGGTGTTTGCAGCTGCATGAGAAACCCCACTGGGCAAATGGGGAGTCCAAAGACTGGTGGAGTTAGAGCCAGAAACCCTCTTATCTGCTTTGGGCTCCCTTCCTAGCTATGAAACAAGCCATTTGCTGTCTGGCCTCTTACAAAATGGGCTCTCTCCCTCCCTCTGCTTTCCTTGGGAAGACTTTCAGGTGCCTGGGTAGACCTCATAAATGACTAATGAGCCCTTGCAAGCATTAGCTCTAGAGCTGCCTGCCAGAAGCAGAGGGAGCTCGAGCGGCCCCTTGCATCTCCTTCTGCTGTTCAGAGAAGAGGACTTGTCCTTGGCAAGAGCTGCATTAAGGAACAGTCAGGCAAACAACTGCATGCTGCCCTAGGCAGGAGAGCCCTGGGACTCGTGGCCCTCAGGAAGCAATGGCTATCAGAGGAGGAAGGAAACCCTTCATCTGCCATAGTGACCTGCACGCAGCTCCTATGGAAAGGGTTTTTTTCCAGTTGTGGCTTTAACATACCTGTGTGTTTTTCCAGGCTGAAGGTCAGGACTACCAGAGCAGAGTCTTATTTTGGGGTGGTTTGGAGATGA
This sequence comes from Rhynchotus rufescens, assembly GCA_032273925.1. NCBI lineage: Eukaryota > Metazoa > Chordata > Aves > Tinamiformes > Tinamidae > Rhynchotus > Rhynchotus rufescens. The sequence continues at coordinate 5,077 of JAVCKT010034991.1, forward strand.
CAGAGCTGTGGAGCCAACAGGTAACCTGAAGAAGTCTCTATGCTCATTTGCAGGGAGGGGGGGGGGGAAAAAGTGGTAGTGGTGTGGGGAGGGTTGGCAATATAATTTCCCAAGTGAATCTACATTGCTCCTGGCCCAGAACTGAATGACCCTGAGGTCTGTATATCACAGTGCCTCACAGGCCCACCTATGCACCCCAAATCTGGTCCAACAGGCCCAGAGGAAGCTTAGCCTTTCCTTCAGCTGCTGGCAGCCTCGGCTGCAAGGCTCTGCTTCTACCAGCACCCGGATCGGGTACTGTTCCCCTCTGCCCCTGAGCTGGGCAGGTTTCTAGCAGCACTTAGCTGATCTCAGGAGCTTCCCACCACGTGTGCCAAACCATCCCAATGCTGCGTGCTCCTGATCCCCTTCACCAAGGCCACTAGCCCGTCGGCATCTAGCTACAAGTGGTGGTGTTGGTGGGGAATAGCCCTCGCATCAGTCTTTAACACGCTCTCTCCAGCAGAAACAGCTTCTACCTCTTGCTTGTCCTTATGGCCGTTAGATGGTGCCATTGGGTCTGCTTTGGATGCGAGGCCCTGAGGACACCAAGCTGTTCCTGAGAGCACAACTGGCTTCTTGCTCCATCTCACAGGCAGGATCTTACTGCAGGGAATAGAACTACATTGCCCAGGTCCAAATTTGGCCGAATGAAGAAAGTCCCTACTGTAGGGGGTGGAAAGCAAAGCAAGAGTAGGCTTTCAGCTTTTCCCAGGGCCATTAAACAAGCCTGTGCCCCTGTTTTTGTGTGTGTAGTTTTTGCACAAATCTTTCAAGACTGGCTCACTTGTTAAACCTGGGCATCAGTGCTCTTAGTACAGAAGCATTCCAGCCTCAGTTTCTGAAACAAAAGATGTGTTTGCTGCTGGGAATACTTCAAAAAAGAGAGGAGTCAAGTTCATGCAGCAGAGCCCAGGTAGTGAAAGAGAGCTCACAATTCCCCAACTTGCCTTGCTCAGACAGCAGGCGCAAGTGGAGGCCGACCTCCAGCGGCGGAGCTCGGCCTCGGAGTGAGGCACATTGCACGTGCTAGTGGCTGCTGCTGTAGCTTTCCAGTCAAAACCAGCTGGTCCCCAGTGGTGAAAGCTCCCTTTCCCTAGAGGATAAGGCAGAGCTATGGGACGTGCCGGGGATGCTCTCCTCTGCCCTAGAGAGAAGAGAGGCCGGCCTAAGCTCTGCTGCCTGGGGGTGACCTCCTTTCTCCCTTACATGTCTTTGCACGGAGTGCAGCAGAAGAGGTTTGTGTGCGCAGGCAAGCTGCTTGTGGCGTGCTTATCACATCTAACATCTCCCCTCCAGATGTGCAGCCAGGACTTCCTGGGCCTTCGCATTAATAATTCTCTTTGAGGCAGGCTCTGGGTTTTTTTTGCAGTGACCAGAGCCTGGCACAGATGGCCCTGGTGTCCAGCTGAGGCCTTCACCCGGCATTGCAAATATGCGTGAATAATGACTTACTGCTTTCCCTGGGCTGGCTTTAGGTTTTATTTGTGCGAGATGAAAGAGGATAAAAATGCAAGCAGCGTGAGGAAGCCTGGGAAGGAACGAGAGCAGAAATGATTGCAAGTGCATTTAGTTGGTGATAAGAACAGCCGCCGAGCTGGGTGATTTCCAAGCGTGGTGGGAGCCGGCTTCAATTTCACAGCGTAATCTTTCCTGTGTCCTTAAAATAACCTCTCTGTGCCCGCAGCGGGCTGCGGGAGCGGAAGGGAGCCCCTTTCCCCCCGTGCCCAGGGCGCTTTGGAGAGCGTCGCGGTCGCGCACGGAGGCTCAGCGCAGGGGGACGTGCTGCGGCTGCAGGGCGCCGCTCGGGACGGGTGCCGGCGCGGGAGGACTGCCGGCCCGAGCTCCCGCCGGTGCCAGTGAGAGTGCTGCTTGGCAGAGCCGCCGCGCCGCAGTGGGACCCTCCTTGCTGTCGGGGCTAATTGCTCGTGAGAGATGTATTTGCAGAAGCAACAGTTTGTGCAGAGCGCTGCAGACAAGCAGGCTCCTGTTCTGCCGGGTGCTCTGTGATGGCTGGGGGCTGGGAAGGTTTAATGCTGCCTCGGAGGCCTCGCTTACACTGCGGGCACCGGCCCTGCGCGGTGCTCGGTGGTGCCCGCAGGGTCCCTCATGGCAGCAAAGGCACAAGGCGGCTCTCTGGGTCCGGCTCGTGCAAGTGCATGGAAAAAGCAGCATCACCTGCAGCAGAGCTGTGCTGGAGCAAGCTGCTCCCGGGGGTAGAGGAAACATCTAATACTTCTGTTGTTCTGGGCCTGAGAGATAAGATTTAAGGTTTTTATCTAGGGATTTACTCCAAGATGTGCCTGTCCTCGATGAGGCTGCAGATCAGCTCCTCACAGACAAGCTCTGCTGAAGCCCAGGGGAGCTGTGAAGTGCAACATCTCTGCAAATACTGACCCCTCAGCACTCCCCCCTGAAGCCCTGTCCCTCGCTTGGACACCTAACCACAAGCCAGATTTCCCGCTTTGCTCAGGGCCCAATATACCAAACTGTTCAAAATCTGACCATCAGGAGGACTAGTCGCCCTGTCACAAGGCTATATCTAAAATGTCTTGCTATTATTGGCTGTGGTCAATATTTACAACCACTCTCAGTATTTATTTATAACAAATCAAATGTTCCAACCAGAAAGAGATGCTGTTATTAATATCCAGCATGATTAATAATCGCACTCTGAATGTGGCAGGCCCACACTGGAAGGATCATGCGCTCTGCTTTTCCTAATGGCTCCACAGGAATTTGGGCTGTAACATGTTTCATGCGCAGGGACAAAGACGTTTTGTCCCAGAGAAGGAGTATGTGGATGTTTTGGACTTAAAGAGCCAGTGCTGCATGCTTTACAAATAGCGCTTTACAGACACATTGTTTTGATCCCAGGACTATCAGTCTGCTGTGTCTTTCTGCCAAATGGTTAAATCCTCGTGTGACTGAAGAGCCAGATCTGAAAACAGACTTTCCTGATTTTGTCCTCTGAAAAACACTTTGTCTCCTCTGTGTTGGTGCAGCCATCACCTGCCCTGCTTCTCTGCTGCCACTTTGTGCCCTGCAACAAGCACCACGCGCACTAGAAACACCTCAAACCAAACAACCCCCTTCATGTTTCTCTGCCAGCGGAGGCCTCCCAGGTGCCCAGGCAGCTGGGAATATCCGCACTTCTCTTTCCCCAAGCTTTTCTGTGGCCACTCAGGGGGACAAGAGGAGCGTGCAAAGCTCCTGACCCTGTTTTGCCCCCTTCCTTCTGCCGCCGTTGCTGCAGCCTCAGGTACGAAGCTGCTCGTCCCTACACCGAATACTAGGCTGGGAAGGAGGGGCGTGTGTTTCCGCAGGGAGCCGGGGACGGGCCGACGTTCGCTGCCGTTCCTCGGCGCCCCGCCGCGCGGATCGGTGTTTGCCCACCGGCGCGTTGCGCCCTGCCTGTGCGAGACGCGGCGACTGTAAAAGCAGAGGCAGAGAAGCGGGGCGGCTGCGGAGCCGCCGCGGCCCCGGCTGCCTCCGCGCAGCCCTCGTGCTCTGCAGCACCACTCTGTCGCCGGCCGGCCAGCGGGCCAAGCGAAACACCGCGACACAAACCTGCCCTGCGCGACAAACGACGTCTGCGCTTCCATCTCGCATCCTGTTTGGGACAAGTCTGGTCGTGGGAACGGCGAGGGGGAAGCATAAGGAAGGAAACCTTCCCTCGGGCTTGCTGCTCCTTCAGGGCAGCTCCGGCCAAGGAGGCCTGGCCGCCTCCGGAAGGCAGCGCTGCCCCATGGGGTTACAGCTCCCCGGGGCGCTCGGCGAGGCGGGAGGGCCCTCAGCACCGCCTTAGCTTTCAGCTCGGCTTTACTGAGTCCAGCTCAGTAAGGCCGCGCTAGGGAAAATACACAGGGGCGACCCCTCGTGCGAGGGGTCTGTCTCGCCCAGCTCCCGCAGTGACACCGAGGAGGGGACCTCCCTTCTTACGTGTCCTCACGCTCAGGTGGTCGGGGTTCCCGGTGCCCGCAGCAAGGACCACCCTTTCCTTGCCTATGTGCACAGGTTTGAGCCTAGCTCGCCGCCCTCAGCAAGGACCACCCTTTCCTTGCCTACGTGCACAGGTTTGAGCCCAGCTTGCCTCCCAGCTGCTGTGGAGCGAGTAATCGCTGCGATGCCTTTCCGGAGGGTTTGGATGCAGCGGCGGAGCTGTGGGATGAGCGCTGGAGAAGGCTCCTCGCCCGGTGCCTCCTCCGCCCTCCAGAGCTGCCAAGGGAGAGGCCGAGTGGACAGCGGAAAGTGTGAAATAGTCGGGATTTCTGAGTTTTCCAGTGACTGAGGGAGCTATGGAAAAAAAAATAGCTGAAATACCATTCTGGCAACTGGAAAAAACTGCAATAATCAGCTTAGGTGAAGTATACGCAACATTATGTAAAACTATGTGTTGGATACATAGTGTCCTTGTGAGATTGCGAGGTCTGATACAACACATTAATAACATAAATACCATTTTTCCAAGTTTCTATTGCATTAGCTGTTCTCCAAGCGCCACTTGCCATGTATTCTCCTCAATACCCTCAGGAGGAAAACAGCTAATCTGACATGACAAACTCATTGTATTTAGAGTCATCTATGGTTTGAAATGTGTCATATGACTAACCACCCTACTCCTGGTACAATGCACCCCACAGTAAAATTGGACAGAGCTCATCCTTAAATGCCCTGCCAAAAATACTCCTAACAAAGGGCAACAAGAAAACATAATTCAAATGAGGGACATCTGTTCTCTAATGTTTGCAGATAATGACTGGATCAAGTGTCTGCATAAAGGATAATTATTTTCTGCAGATGGTTTGATCTGCTGTTTTAAGCACTGAAAAATCCCCATCCTCGCCTCTCTGCAAAGTGCATGGAGTTTTGTTAGCAGGAGACCCTCTGCTGCATTAATAAATGCAAGTATAAGTGAAAGTGTGGGCACATGAAAGACCAAATCCAGGAGCTGTTGTGCTGTGCAGGATTCCGGAGGGCAGGTCACTTGCAGAAAGGATGGAGCAAAAGGGTTTGTTAAAACAAAATAGTTTTGATGCCTTTCCTTGAGACCGAGGTGGGACAGAAGAGCCATCACTGAGGCACATTCTTGTTAAATGAGTGTAATCATAGTGGTAGGAGCGAGGAAGAGGGTGAAGCAGGAGGGAGGGAGAGAACAGCCGTCCCCACAGCCTCCCTCAGCATCCGGCCTTCCCCTTGGCACTGGGGATTAGGGCTCTTCCCCCCTTCCTTGGCCTGTAGTGCAGCGTTCCCAGCCGGGAGCACCGGCCGCCTGCCAGGTGGGAGCGCAGCGCCAGGCAGCCTCCGAGGGCGGCTCTTCCCTCACGGCCGAGAGGCTGCTCCGAGGAAGCTCCCCTGTAATGTAAATGTTATTTCGGCTGGTGCGTGTGTCCGAAGCAGCGACGGCCCCGTTCACCTGCCTCTGTCAGCACCCCGCCGAGTGGGCTGAGGGGCGAAATGGGAGAAGAAAGGGATTGGGGTTTTTTTTTTGGAAATACTGTAAATGGGCGCTTTGAATGGAGGGGAATTCTTCCCTTAAAGCAAGGAGGATGCCCTGCATCTCCGAAACGCGCTGGCAGGCTGTAACGAAGCGCGCTGGCAGGCTGTAGCGCGGTGTCAGGCTGTCTGCCGGGCGGGCGGTTTCCTGCCAGGTTTTGCCCTTCACAGCCGCTGGTTCCTCTGCGCTGGGCGAGCCGGGCAAGGGGCTGTTACAAAGGCAGGCGCAGCAGCTGGAGGGGCGCTCGCTGCCGCCGCCGCCGCCGCTGTGCGCACCCGCCCGTCCCGCCA
>JAVCKT010035000.1:0-5000 GCA_032273925.1 Rhynchotus rufescens
GCTCGCGCTCCGGCAAATTTTAAAAGCCGGCTTTTCATTAAATTTTCATTAATTATAATAAAAACCAACCCCCCCCCCCGGTTAAAAAAAAAAAAAAAGAAAAGAAAAAAGAAAAGAAAAAGAAAATAAATAAAATGGCAAGCCGGGAAGGGAGGGTTTTTTTGCGCCGCCTCCCGCTCGCCGCCGCCGTGGGGGGAGGAAACGGGGGGATGCGGAAAGAAAGCAAAAGGACTGGGGCTGGGGCGGGGGGGGAGCAGAAGAATGATGAAAAGAACCGAAAAGGAGACAGGGGAGAGAGGAGGGAGGGGAGCAAAAGTGTGGGGAAAAAAAAAAAAAAAAAAAAAGCGGGGGAGGGGGGAAGCAAAAGTGGGGAAAACCGAAAAAGGACGGAGGAAATTAAAAAAAGAAAAGGTTATTTTAGCGGTCCTGGATAGAAATACACTTTTCGTGATTTTGTACTTCTCTCTAAATCTTTGGAGAGCTTGTCGTAAAATGCACCCACATAATAATGAAATTAAACCCTACACCAAATGTTCTACATGGGATCATTTCTTTTCCTTTTCAAATATGCTCTGCAGGCTTTCCTGTAGGACTCTTCCATAGGAAAGAAGTGTGAAGCTCATGTATTAATTCACTAAAGAACCATTAATCCATTCTCTGCATGTCCACAAAACCGGACTTTTCCATTTTGTGCCCCAAAGGCACATAAACAATAAAAGAGCTCACAAATTATTCTAAACTCTGCAGCACTTATTTTTTCTTTCAAATCTGAACGACTCCAGAATTTTTTTGGATTTACTATAGAGTCTTCAAATGTACATCAACACACATACAGATGTTTTTCTGCTTTGCCAACAATTTTGTCACCCTACTTCGGGCGTCTCTTGGCAGAGTAGGTCAGTGTCAGGTAGGTTCACTGCCCTACACTGTCCTGCGGATAGTGTTTTCTTGCGCTGTTAATCTGTGCCTGGTGCTAGTCCTGGAAAGGGAGCACCACTTTTAATGGTCAGGAGAGAGTTGGTGGCTCCATCATCTCCTTATTCCAGTTGCCTTTCTCACATCCACTGTCCATTTTATCCACAGTTAGGGCAAGTAGGTACAGTCTATGCCCATGCATTCATGGTAAGTTTGAATGTATGTAAGCCCAACACGTTGTTCTATGCTGTCTTGGCAGGGTCAAGAGGGACTTTTCCCATTAAAGGCTACTTTGGTTGAGTCCAATACGTGCTTCTTTTATCTTTATCTCCTTAAGATACAGTATCAATGAGTTTGGATGCTCTATTTTCTGTCTACTTTAACCATGACTTTGCTACAGGTGACCAGCTCCAAAAAGAAGAAAATGACAAGCTTTGGAATAGAAATCTTGGATGTGTTATATGAGTCCTTCAATACCAGCTAATTATGATCCAGGCCCTTTCCCTTTCTTGCTGAAACTATCTTTAATTGAGGTTCTTATGTCTAAGCATAGGATATATTTCTGCCGCTTGGTCCTGTACAAGCTGGTCTTTATTCTTTCTCTTGATAACAATGGCTTGCTTTTTTTTTTCTTTTTTAATATATTTTCATTTTCAGAGTATCTAAATGATACAATACTTAGCCAGAAAACAATACAAGCAATCAAACTAATGTGCAAATTTAGGCATGCAGTGGCCAGACTTTATGCCAGCAAAAAAGCAGGAGAAAGCAGTGGTCGCTCTTCTCCTTTGTGAGCTAATTTTTTCTAAGGATCGTACAAGTGAAAACTGCACTATGTTTTTTCCCTATTTTAAAGCCAGGGAAATGCTATGCTCTCAATGCCCCTCAAGGGGAAGCTGCATTCTGCACCACACAGGACTGCCAGAAATAACAGCACAGCGCTTATAAAAGAGCAGATGCAACAATAACATTAAGCCTGACTTTTACTTCACTTACATCAATTTCCACTGGGATTGTACTGTTGACTTCAATGGCCTTTTACTACATTGTGTTTACGTGAATGTAAACAAGAGTAGAATTTGCCCAGAATATATCATACTGTCTGCTTATAATCAGATTGTCGATATTCAACTCCTATATATGCAACAAAGTTGAGGTCAGGAAGGTTGTGCTCTCTGTCTTTGTGCCGAGCTGTGCAGGGGACTGAGATGCCATGGTGCTGCAGAGCACAGAAAAGACTGGTCTACACCATTTTCAAAGTCTGTGCTTATATATGTGCTTGAACAGTACCCTAGCTTGGGGTTTGGTATGCATGGAAAATCTTAAAACATGCAAGTTAATTATTTGGCTAATTATTTGTTAATTATTTTTAGCATCTATTTGAAATGGTCTGGGTCACTTGAGGCTCCCTAGCTTTAAAGCCTTTTCCATGAATATCACCTCCATTTTTTATCTACAAGAATTGTTTCCTACCTTTCTGCATTAAACTGGAAGAGACATCAGGAGATATATTCTGGTGGGCTAAGAAGAACATTTCTGTTGACTAGTCTTTATTTTCCCTTGGAACAGAAGCTCTTAGAGGATATCAATGTAATTATCCACTTGCAGGCCTAAGAATATGCAAGGAAGCTTTCGGCCAATCACACATTTTGCAAGGTAAAACAAATATAAATGCAGAAGATTTTGAAGTGGTGATTACTGAGATATCTCAGGATAGGGTTTGTTTTGGGCATGTGGGAAAGGAGTACGTGACCAGGTTTGTGTAAATTTTGTTTAAAAACAAGTATGAAATAAGATCACTTTAAAATAGAATTCACTTTTTAATAGCAATAGAAACCTAAAGGAGTTAGTGTTGTTTGAAGTTCTGCCAATTTTTTTAGGCTGTCTTGGGTGTATTGATAGTAGAAAAACAACAATGAAAAAATAATTCCATACATTAGCATATAGTATTGATTTTTTTCTTTCAGGAGTCATATAAGATTAATAAAACATTGTAATTCTGATATGTATTTGCCCATTGTATACTAAGAATAATCTGTAGGTAGTACAACTCTGATTCAAAACTGATTTCGTACACTTAAATTTTAATAATAATTTTGGTGATTCTGAGTGTCTGTACCCCTTCTGTTTCTTCATTTCTGTAGGGCTCGGTAGTAAACCAGTATTTTGTTCCTTATTAGAAAGGAAATGAAGTATTCTCATCATCTAATATTACATTGCCTAAATTTGGATATTGCTTGAATAATTCATAGGGAGGAAGCCCTCATAGGGGACAACTCAAAATTCAGAGCAGAGCTCAATTTATTCTGAGTTGCCATCTAAGGGAGCTTCTCGGTTTCTCTTTTCACTGTGTAGATTAGGGCGTAGATACTATCCTCCTAATTTAAGCTGGTAAAACATTACATGCTATGAATTACCTGGCTCCAGACAGCAAATGTGCTCACTAGCATCTTCTTGTAAAGATAACCAGTACAGGTGGATCTGATAAGGAAATAGGGCAGTACTTCAGAATCTGAGAAGATAAAGTTGGTACAAATGCAGTCCTTGACCTTTCTGTAGGTCTTGTAGTTCACTAGGTAGGTAATTCTTTACAAGGATTAGGAACTATAATAGTTCATTAGGAACTAAACTGCAATTAGCAATTCTTACTGGCCATCAAACTTTTGGTTGGTAGTAATTCCTGGAGATGAGTTATCTGAGGTAAATTTGTACAGTTGGCCTTGAGAAACTGGCTTCATATCCAGTTACCCGCATATTATCCGTAGAGCTTTGGACAATGTTTATTTTTGAAATGCTTTCGAATTGGGAAATAAGTATTAAGCTTCTGCCTTATGTTTTGTTCCTGTGCTATTTGAAATGCGTTAACAGTGAAGATGCCTATGTATACGTTATTGTGTACATGAATCAGATATAACCTTTTATATATGTGATTTTTATATGGAGTCGGTTGCCCAAGGGGAAAAAAAGACACTTGAACACGTCTAGCATGTTTTGTGATAGGAAATACAATATAAACAGTTTGCTAGTAGTCTTTGTTCTTTTTGCTTATCAAGTTCACAGGTTTCTACATGTCAAACTTAAAGTATTTGTGTATCTGTTCATTATTGCCCTCATGGAGTAGGTGGGATACTCGGGCAAGTTCTGTTCTTTCCAAGGAATTTAACTGCCAGTAGGAACTTGAAAGTGCAATTTGCTGTAAAGCACCAGGTAAGACTGCAGAATTTGAAATCCATTACTCTGCACTGATTAGGTTTATCCTGAAGAACCTTTATATATAGTGACCATGGCTTGAAAAATGATATCACAAGATCAAGATGTTTTTCAGTTATAGTATTATATCCAGTGTAGCAAGAAATGGTTTTGCATGACAGTACACATGTAAATGTCAATGCATATGTCATTTACAGTGTATCTGGGTGTTATGTGAGATTCACAATGATCACATTGGAGAAAACCGTCTCTGTTACACTAAATAAAATGTGCTTAGTAAAAATTGCTAGCAATTTTTTTCTAGACACATAATGACATGGTAAGAATACAAAACAAAACTACCAGAAACAAACCATTTCTCAAGCAGTAATATCTACAGGACGAGCGATCTAAATTGCTGGAACAGGGAGAGTTCATCACTGCACTGCAAAAGAACTTGAAATATAACCTAAAGGCAAGTGAAATACTGATTCCAAGCTTTGAAATAACAGCAACAAATTTACCTACAGACAGAAGATGCATGGAAGCAATAAACGAATTATACAAGTCTTACACATGCAATCTGATTATTCTGACCAAAGTGTTAATTGGATCCTAACTGCCAGATCTGATATCTGTAGTCTTGTAGTGGGAACCTTTCAAAGTGATGAACTGTAATTCACTGAGCTGCTTGAAGCACTTGTAATTTACTGCATGTCATGCTATGAAGAGCCTGACCTAATGGACTTTACATTACCTGTAACGCTGGAAACCTTTCAATGAAACTAGTTGGTAAAAAGTAATAGTGAAAGTCTATTCAGAAAAAGGGAGCAAAACTACACTTTAAACACCGTTTTATATCCATATAAAAAATTGGTCATTAAACAAAAGATGAG
>JAVCKT010035000.1:10000-14546 GCA_032273925.1 Rhynchotus rufescens
ATGTGTAATAAGAAGACAGTTAAAGTTTTGGTTTGCATCAGTTTTCTTGAAAAGTTCTATGTGTTAAAATATGCTTGTTTATATATCTTCAGTTTTATTAAGCTGGACTTTTCAAAGAAACAAGGGCAGGAGATGTCAGAGATCTGAAAAACTCTTTAAAAACTTGGAGCCTTAGTCAGGTAATAATTGGTGTGTTCTTCAGAGGATGTAAGACCCACCATGTTTCGTAGAATTGTTGTACACAATCATCCTCTATTAGAGTTGGAGATAGTTTTCTTGGAGGACATCTTTTACTAACTGGGTTGCAGTTATAAGTCATGAATTTCATGTTGTCTCCAGTTTTTCATGAGAAGTCTGTTTGAGAATGCATTGAGAGTTTGTGGCCCATTGAAATGAACCACGTAATTCATTTGATTAAATGTTTTCACTGGGTCCCTCTACTGTTATCTGCCTGAATTGACTTTGGATATACCAAGAGATTGTTTTTTTTCAATGAAAAAGGATATGAATTTGCCTCTTTGATGCAATTGTGAATCATCAGATATGCTGGAAAATACAGATACTTGAATAGAGGGATATACCTAAAGTTTTCTGATACTCTTCAGACCCATGGACCACACTTCAACTTATACAACTGAAAGTGACTTCTGAAAAATACGGTGGTGGGAAAACTTGGAAGTGAAACACTCAGACTCCAGATCAAGAATAAATACATGGCCAGTGCGATTTAGAAGAGATGCTGTGAAAGCTGGCAGAAATGTGCCCACTAAATGAGCATAGGTGTTTATAGCTGTTAGAATAATGTCCTGTGCCTTACTACCTAGGATCTTTAGCACTCCACACAATTAATCAGTGCCACTTGAAGAGTTAAATTGACTTTCATTCGGTATAAATCAGAATTTTTACTTGTGTGTTTAAAAGTAGCTAAGCTGGCAAACATAAAGAGAGGATATAAAGGAGAGAGGAGAAATAGAGTTAGAAGTATTAGTGCCAACACTATTTGCTATATTTTTTAGTCACAGGTATATAAATGGTAGAAGAATTCCTACAGGGTTTAAAGGGTAAAGTTAATGGTTTAATTGGGTAGGTGTCTTTCTTCCTCTTTTCCCTTTTCATTCCTTTTTGACATATGATACTTGAACAGCATTGCTGCTGAGGCAAAATTACTGCAAGAAGGCAAATTCAGATCTTATGTGAGAAGAGGAAATTCTTATTGGTTTCAGTGGGAATTGAATTTTACTCTTTGCTCATCCCCAAACTTGTAAAAGATGGTTTGCCTTGACCTTAGAACCTGATAGACTTAGGAAAAACGTTATTGTGTAGATATGGCATTTTGAATACTGCAGAAGGATCACTAAGAGTAACAACCAGCTTTAACCATCTGAAAGTTAACTATCTGCTCAGAGACAGTCTGTACCCAGAGGAGAGAGCCAGACAGCTTCAGAGGGTGATTAATCCCATGCTTAAATAGGTTCCTAAACTAGATCAGATGAGCTGTCCTCAGAATTTCCTTATTTTATTGACCACAAAGAGGGTCCAGTGGTAGCCGAGATTAAATGTTTAACTTCTAGATGGCTAAAGGTAAGTGAGATGAATTCCCTCTGAGTTTTTGAGTACATGTGGACGTCTGATTTGTCTCTTCAATTCATGTCATAGATATGAATGTCAGAATTTCTGTTCATAAAATTCATTTGTTTGCAGCTGGTGATCTTTCAGTAATGGATGCTAATTTTACTTTCAGGCAGAGGGTTAAGCAAAAATACTGTTAATTAGACATTATTTTAAGAACTGAATTTATGCTGTGGTGAATTGTGTGAGAAGTGATGTTCTGTATAATATGAGATGAAGTAATTTCTTCTAAATGTAAAATACCAAAGGTTTGTATTTCTCTTTTAAATACTTGAAATAATATAAGTGTTTTCTCTTTTAAGATTGGTTTGTGAAATATTTCGTTAATAATAATGTTATTTTTGCTAATTTACTGAAAAGACTGTAATCTCCTGCAAACGTGTGACAAAGTAATAGTTAGCTAACAGCTTGCTATTATTTACAGGGAAAAGAATGACTTTGGCTAGAGGAGAAGGTGGCTTCTCTTTCAAGGGTAGGGGCCTCGGCCTGCTGGCTGATTGCGCTGGTTGGTTCGAGGACGGGTGGGTGTCACAGAGCGCGGTGCAGCAGCGAGGCACGGTTCTTGGGCTCCTTTCGAGGCCTTTTCTCCCTTACCTGCACAACCCCCCGTGGCTGCTGTGCCTTTGACACGCAGCTCGGCCCGAGGGCACGTATGTGGGCGGGTGTTTACATATATGTAGGCGCTTCAGCTCGGCGTGTAGCCAACAGAAAGCAAGGCTATATCCAGAACAGCACCTCGACAAAAATGCCGCTCCTTAGGGCGTAATGGGCAAACAGACAGTCTTGTGATGACGAGATTCCCGAACTTTAATTTTTCACCTAGGAATGACTGTAAGTACGTTTCCCTCGGCAGAGAGCCGGTAACTGAGATGGGGCCCTCCGCTCTGTACTGCGGTGTATCGGCAGGCTTGTTCCTCTTGTGTAAATCAGCCTTCCTTAAAAGAAGAGCTGAGCAAGAAAGGTTTTCTTATGCTGAGCTGATGTATTATACAGATATTTTTCTAGGCTAAGTGTCTTTATTGTGTAAAACATTTAGTGCGTTAAGATACTTATTTTTCTGTCTGTTTTAATCATATCTTTTGAATCAGTCTCAATAGATTTTTCCATTCGTAACATTATGACACTTGATAAGATGATTGATTATGAAGTGTTGAGAGCCCTGCCATGTGATCATTTATTTTTAAATACACACTTGTACTAGCCAATGCTTAAATTTCTTGCAGGAATACATAGGAGATGCAAAATGTAAAGCTTGAGTCTGATCGAATCTGATGCCTCTGGAAATAGAGTGCCACAGTACTGTGGGCTTAAAATAACAGATTCTGACTGAAACTGGAACTTTGCAGTGATAAATATTATGCGAAAAAATTATGGTCCGTCTTTGGTACCAAATAAAGAAGACGTACGGCTGTGACGGAGGCAAACGAGAACGCGTTTGATGATGATATCTCTCTCACCCTGTGCAGGTGCCTGTGTCAGTGGCCATGATGACTCCCCAGGTGATCACCCCTCAGCAAATGCAGCAGATTCTCCAGCAGCAAGTGTTGTCTCCACAGCAGCTCCAAGCACTTCTCCAGCAGCAGCAAGCAGTTATGTTGCAGCAGGTAATGTGGGTTACCTGCTTTGGACTTCTAGCGCAGGGCAGTCGTGCAAGTGTTCGCTGTGGTTTTATGGGTCTTATTTTTTAATATTTCATCTCTCATTACACCAAAAAAAGAATGAAAATAAATGTGAAACTTCTCAGTTTTTAAATATCTTACTTTAATTGCAGAAGTGTGAAATTGCAATTTTGAAACATTAAATATTATATTTAAAACAGTAGCAACAGCAGTGGCAGATGCATTACAAATACCGAACAAATTGATATTTAAATTTTCAAGTGCTTAGGCACATTTTAATTGTAGACTTGCCAAAGGAAGTGCAAATAGAGTTGTAGATAATTGTTGCTTTAAAATTCATAACACTTTAGTGCTCCCTTTAGACACATAAATGAAATGCGGTTATGAAATTTGAACTTAATAGCTTGTTTTGCCATGGGAAAAAGTTTCTCTGTTTTGTTTTTTGCATCCAAAAATTTGCCCCAGCCGAGGCTAAAGAGAAGAAGGATAGTTGCTGTTTCCTTAGCACAAAATCTGGCAGCTAAGTCAAGAATCAGTGAATTTGTTATTCATACGCTAGAGATAGTGTCAGCGATCAGTACCTCAGCGTAACGTAGAGAGGATTTTTGGGTGTGTGCTTAATTGTGGTACGGAAAATGATGTGTCTCTTGGTCATAGCTCAGTCACTATATGCTTAAACATTCTGGTATCTAGTACCATGATCATTACAGACAACTCACCTTCAGTTGTGAATCTGGCATCCCACTAAACAGATTGACAGTTTAATTACCCTTTTTTCCCCCCCTCCAAGAAGCAGACAGTTTTGTTTGGCCTTAGTGACTCGTTGGTTTCTTGCAAGTGGATTAGTACAGCTTCTGATTTGTTATATAGGATATGTGAGGAACTCAGGTGTAGTTATTTGAGGAGTTAATTTGGCTCTTGCATTCCCTTTAGAATACAGATTTTCTATACCCTTCTGTTTAGGATATTTTGGAATCTGCATTGGAAAATTTCAGAACCGCCTTGGAAAAAAATGTATGTAGATCTGCCTCTTCAAATCACATTTCTTTTGTTATGAGGTGATTCTTAATGGCTACGCTACCATATGCCAATCTAGAAGAGTTTAGGAGATTTATAATACTTGAAACTTTTGCCTTTATTTATTAAAGTCAAAATGGTTTATTCAGCAACAACTACAAGAGTTTTACAAGAAACAGCAAGAGCAGTTACATCTTCAGCTTTTGCAGCAGCAGCAACAGCAGCAGCAACAACAGCAGCAACAGCAGCAGCAGCAGCAACAGCAGCAGCAGCAGCAGCAA
>JAVCKT010035000.1:46745-60038 GCA_032273925.1 Rhynchotus rufescens
TCACTGACCTCTCACATCACTCTAAACCTTTAATTATACTGAAAATATAATTCCACGTGATATAGTATTTCTAGACTATTTAAAATACACTCCATTTAATTTGCTGGAAACTAATTGATTCATTTCCAGTTATTCATTTCCATGATGATGTTTGGTCATAGTTTCTTGGCAGCAAAGAGTAACATCTTATTATTCAGTACCTTAGAGTAATTGCATATAATAGAATCGTATTTGTATCAGTGTTGGTTCAAGACTCAAGAAAACAAGTGACCCAAAAGTCGTAGCTGAGGGAGGCGTTCTCCAGAGTCTGAAGGCATCTCCCTCCGATTCTTTGAGGAAGGTTAGAGCCTTCCAGGGCACGACTTGGCTGCTCTGCAGAGCAAGATTCCACATGGGTCAGATTACAAAGAGTTTGTTTTGGTGATACAAGTAAATCACTGTGTTTCTGTGGACTGAACATCTTCATCCTTCACTTCATTTCATTTTTCCTTTTAAATCTTTGGTCTTCTGAGCTGACAAAAAAAACCCAAACAAACAAAAAAAAAAACCACAATGTATTAATCCAGTGAGCCAGACAGGAATTTCTACCTGCTTTTTAAACTCTGAAAAATCATTTATTTTCAGAAGTCCAACGTTAGTGAAAAACATACCCACCAGCTTAGGCTATGGAGCAGCTCTTAATGCAAGCTTGCAGGTAAAAAAAAAATATACTAAATTACTCTTTCTGTGCATATATTTATTATGTTCTTATATGTGGCATGTTTAATTCCTGTGCTATTATGGTTATACAGTTACCTGTATTTATGTTTGTGTGGACATTGTGGTCACTCTTAATAGTTGGGTTTATCATCCAAGTAAGTTGTATTACCTAGCACTGCAAGTACTAGTTCTTATTCATGCTACTTTTGATGTGAAGAAGCAAGAAGGACACCCTGTGGCAAAATCTGGAACACTCAGTTTTGCTGCAGACGTTAGATTGATAGAAGCTTTTGCAAATGCATGTGGATATGCATTAATATTTATCCAAGCTGTCATAAATGATTTCACATCATAGTGTTGGGGAACATGGTGCTCATGGCAAAAACTTTAAAGTTTAATTATAATATATAATTTTTATGCAGAAGAGGCAAATGTCAGGACTTTTTTTATTTTGAGTTAAGTTCTGGTCATTTTTTAAAGTATAGCAGCTGCCTGCATTATAAAGGAGCCATACATTGTGTGGAAGGGCATAGGGGTTAAATGTAATTCAAAGTCAAGAAATGATGTAAAACTAGAAAGTGCTATGAATATTGTAGCTTAGTTTGTAATGGAAAATAATGAAAGTCACGTAAGAGAAACTAGAACTCGGAAGAGAGATGCTCATATTCTGAACAAGAAAATCACTGGAAAAGTTAGAAAAATCTCTGACCACCTTTTTCAGCTATGCAATATGAGCAGCTTTGTGTGTGTACATTCATATGTATGAACGTATAGAAGTGGTCAGCATGTGTATGGACTGAGAACTTTGTTTTTACTTCTCCTTTTGCTAGGCTGCCCTGGCAGAGAGTAGTTTACCATTGCTTAGTAACCCAGGACTGATAAATAACGCATCCAGTGGCTTACTGCAGGCAGTCCATGAAGATCTCAATGGTTCGCTGGATCACATTGACAGTAATGGAAATAGCAGTCCGGGCTGCTCTCCTCAGCCTCACATGTAAGTGCAGTTTGCATGTTTTAATATTTAAAACAAAAAAAAAAAAAAAGCTTTTTCTCTAAGACAAAACATTATTCAAAACTGCTTTGAAACATAGGTAAGTGAAACATTTGGAATGGTATGTTGGAAACCAGACATTTAAATAGACAATGCCTGCTTCTTTACTTGCTGAATAGTTACCGTCCTTCAAGGTCCTTTGGTATAAGTCTATCTTTTCTCTCTCCCTCCCTCTTTTTTTTTTTTTTTTTAATATTCTCAACTTGCTTGCAAGCACTGGGGGTTTCCTTGCTTTCTGTGTGGTCATTTCCATCATTTCCACAGCTTGGTTTGTAAGATATAGGCAGAAGGTTCACGTTGGAATTAGTTGCATTTTTAACTATGAGTCTCTAAACCGTTTATGAACTGCAGTGGAGATATTGCCCATTTATATAAACCGTAAAATGCAAAGTTTAACTGTTGCCCACAGTTTACATAGAAGCCAGTAAAGTGTAACTTTTTGCCTGTCTTATAAATCAGTGTAATTACATATTCAACTTTAATTACTGGTGCGTCTGTATTGGCAAGGTTTATATGTTATATTTTATGCAAGACTACGATTCCTATTAATATTTAGCAGCTAACTATATCATTAATTACTCTAAAATCTTTCCCCTACCATCTTTTTAATGGAGCTGAGAGAGTGGAAGTATTAAAAATTGATGTATTGTGGATTTCAGAAATGTGTCTGAAGCTTTAGAAATGCCTGGCCTTAATCAGTGGTGTCAAACGTGGCAGTTTCTTGTTTACTAAATAGTAAAACATGTATCTTGGAGGTATTGTTTCCCAGGTTATTTATATAATAATTAGGAGTGTGATATCTAAGTAGGCTTAGATTTACGTTTACTATAAGATGATTTTTAATTATATATACAACTACATTCTCTTTTTTCTTTTCTGTATTTCAAATAGCTGAACCAATCTGCCTTTTTTATTCCCCTCTCTCTTTCACATTTTTAATGTTCTTTTTAACTCTAGAGTGGAATGTTTAGGAGTAATAGTAAATGAAAGCAAACACTTTTTACTTATCTTCTGGTGACTGACAAATCCATTTTGATTTCTCCTTTTTTTGGAGAGATTTTTTGCCGAGTTTCTCATTTGTTTGGCATGTTCAACTATTTCTGATTATATAGAAATGTTTATTGTCCTGCATTTAATTGTTTTATTGCGCATTTATTCCGCTTGCCTTTGAAAATAATATACTGTGAACATTAATGTATTTTATCAGGTTCCAAACCATTACTTTTTCAAAATGGAAAAATTTGTCTTTTGGAAGTGTCTTTAGATGTATTAAATAATACAAAAGAAGTAATAAAACTTGAAGTAGAAAGAACATGAATATATGCTCTTGAGAGTAACACTACTCTAAAACAAGTAAAGTGAGCAATCAGACAAAAGTTTTTATATCCCGTGCTTTATGCTATCAACCATGCAGTGGGTAGCTTGAGGCCTTTTACTTTTAGCAGTTCTCCTGAGTATGCTAATGCTCTCTTCCTGTATAAAATGCCAAGACAATAAAACTTTAAAGAGCAAACAAGAGTTAGATCATGTGTGTTAAAAACAGCTACTTTACAGAAAAGAATGACACTTGCTATTAAAGTTGTTTTGTAACTGTTTGGCAGATATGTTTACATATACTGTGTACTGTCTGACATACTGCTGGATAAACTGAGATATCTATGCATATGATTATGTAGATACGGCTGCATTGTATAATTATGTTTAAGGCTAAGAATTGCATATTGGAGCAATTCTTGTCTATAAAAAAGGCAAATGACTTGAGTCACATCTCAAGTCAGTGTTCGGTCTTCCTCTCTCATTTATAGCGTTTGCAAGTAGCTAGGCTTTTGGCAGAAATGAGCAATTTTAGGACTTGCAGTGGTGGCTCTTTAGATCCTTATGGCTGCACCTTGCTTAGCACTTGATAGACTGAAGCAACCCCATGGAAATGTGCTGAGATGCCGCTGGAGAAAGGGGCTCCCTCTTGCAGACTCTGCACCTAAAGCAGTGTCAGACTGAGGGGCTGCCACCAGACCACGAGCTGTCAGGAAGAGCCGTGGATTAGGACGGGAGATCTGTGCACTTGGGCTGCTGTTGCCTTTCGCTTGCTGAGCACACGGAGAGCGTGGCAAAGGGACTGCAGTCTGCAAGGGAGTATGGAAAGTGGGTGAAGTGAGAGGCTTGTGCAGGAGGCAGAGAACCAGGGAAGACAAGGGGCCGTTGCCTTGCTTCCACATCCATGCTAGTGCATTTGGTTTTGATTACTGCAAAGGCATTATTTAAAAAAAAAAAAAGTAGAGAAGAGCAGCATATGGAAAGCCAGACACATATGAAGTAAATGATAGCAGAAAAAAATGAGGAGAAATAGATGTTAAGTTTCACATTTCTGATACAGATTACACAATCCTGTTCTTTTTTAACACAGAATATTTGGTAGACTAGAAATAATTTCTATTTTACTGCCACCACCATCCACTTACTTGCATCTCCCACGGAAGGTTCACCTAGGAAGACAAGCGTTCATGGTGATAATTAGAGCGCTTGCCTATGGAGTGGGTGGCTCTATTAATCTTCAAGGATTTGCATCTGCTGTATCCAAGGAAAGAGTACTAGCCACCATACCATGAATATGCAGAGCAATTACATTCTGCCTGTCATCCTGAAGCTGCAAAGCAGACAGCAATGTCAGAGGCAAAGTTGGAGAGGAAGAGGATGTGTACAATGCAGAGAGCAGAGCCTTCCGTCAGCGAGGGACTGGATTCGGGTTCTAGACCAAGCTTACTGCAATATATACGTTTGCTATTAGACCATCAGCAGGAAAACAGGAAAACGTTCCAGTGACCAAACGTCTCAGGCGCACTTTTGTTAGAATTGTATGGTATATAGTTTTATCAGATAAATATATGGTGATTAATATTTTTAATAGCATATATTTGTCATCTTAAAAAAATTGCAGGTATGTGTTCAGTAGTCTGTATTTCTTTGTTTTGAGCATGAGAACATTAGCAAAGAAATTTCCATTGCTGCAGTACTTCATATAGAGTGTCACAAAATGGGGAAGTTATTCCACCCGTGGATTTGAACCTGGTTCTTCACACATGGTTTTCCGAATCAATGTAATGACAGCAGTTCTAGTGATCAGCTTATCCAATCTGTAGACAGGTTATCTAATGTAGGTGGGTGAGTCAGCCTGCTTAGGAAATTGTCTCTGTTCCTCGACTAGAAAGATACAGTAGGTATATGTAATTTTAAATGCCTAACATTAAAATGGATATTAAGTGCAGCAAATCCCAGGCAGTGTATTTGTGGCAGTGGCACTTTAAAAGCAGTTTTGCTTGGGTAGCAATGTATAATTTACTTCATTTCTTAGATGTAGAGGATACATAGTGCTCTCTGTTGAAAATACTGAGGTTAAGTTTTAGATAATCAGTATGATCATGGCCTGGCAATTAAGAAATTTAAAATGCTGATAATTACACATGGCATCTGAAATTTTCTGCTGCCTTCCCAGGTTGCATTTCCAGTCTGATGAAAGATGATAAATCCATGGTCTTGTAGCATTCCACTAGCGGGATCCCAAATCCTAGGTATACTTCCTCTATTTCAACAGCAGTAAATCCAAGTTCTGCCTTCATTTAGTCTTTAAATCCAGTTCCTATTAGGTTTAGCTCCCCTGACATAAATCTTTACTAAGAAAATACATTACTCATAGTAGACATATGTTCTCTGTCACTGTGGGCACATGTTCATATGTCCTGTCCAAATTTCCAGTTTCCTTTAATGTGTCAAACAATTATCTTTTCATTTAAGTCAACACTTAAGACTGTTTTCCTTTTTGAATTTGGAATTCTTCTCCAAAATTACTGGGTTTTGGCAGAAAAGATACAGGATTCAGATTAATAGCAGCACAGACAACAGAGGATTATGTCATTTTATCTATGAAATATAACTATTTGTGCAAAACTAGATGCTGCTAATCTATTATGAAAGTTGTTAGTCTGTAGTCTCTACTGTTCTTGAAAGTAAATAGAGCAACATATTGATACAAAAAATACTACTATCCTTGCTTTATTCTAATGCCAAGCAGTGACTACTGATTCACTCATTAAAAAAAAAGGAGAATTCTTCAAGTATTTTTGCTAACCAAGTTGACTGGCCAGAGCGAAGTTCCATTAGTTCCATAGTGATGCAGATACCATGCAATCAAATGTTAAAAATAAATAAATAAATAAATAAATAAAATGAACGAATGAAAAGAGGGGAAAGAAAAAGTATAAAAAGCCACCTTTGCTATTGCAGAGCCATGGTAAGTAGCAGCAAGGTAAAAAGGCACTGGTTTAAATCACAGAAAGAAAAGGTTCACATCTTTATGGTATAAATGTGGATTTGTAAATTAAAAGAAAAAAAAGTGATACAACCAAACAATTGCAGTTAAACCTGATGGATATGGGAATCTAGAAAAAGTGTAAAACTTCCATAGTTTCTGACACAGTGATATCATTGGACAAGATTTTTTTCCAGTATTCAAGGTCAATAACGGTAGTGCATGCACTGGCAATGGCACAACTTTTTAACCAGGATTTCAGGACTCATACACTCCTGGGGAGTTTTGAAGGAATTTGAAAGTTAGTTCCTTCAGAGCCAGTAAGTGTGGATTTGTAAATGAAAGCCAGGCATCATTATAAAGTCAACTCAGTGCTGTTATTTTTCCTGTACCTCCAGTTGTGTGTTCAGTGGTATTCCCAGCAAAAAGAAATAACAGGGCTAAAGATTCAACTACTTTTCTCCTCTGTCTATATTTTATATTTTTATATTATATTGTTCACTCTGCAATGATTCTTGCAACAGGCATGGACCATTGTGGCTTGCTACCAGAACACTTAATGCATCTGTTTTGCATGTGTTCATATTTTGGCAAATTCATCATATGAAAATCCATTTTACTTAACTATATAAATTTGGAGAGAAAAGGTAAAAATTTAAACTGCAAAGTTGTCCATAGCAGTTTAGGAAAGAAGAAATTAGTCATTAGAAAAACTCTGAGAACTGTATTCTCACATAGGGAACATGGATTAAAACTCTATTAAAACATCTATTAAAACTCACAGCTGCTTATTTAGCAAGGAGTAGGAGAAGTTAACATGAGACATAAGGAACTTAAATCTCCTACTGGTGAGGTTTTGTGGAATGACACTGTCATCATGTGCTCCCCATGTTCATACTTTATGAGAATGTATACTGATGGCAACAGGAAGAATGTTGTTCCAATTGATATGTTAAAATATTTTTAAAATATTTTTTAACATCAAATTCAGAATCCTAGGGAATAATTAATTTCATACTGTTTTCTAGAATTTTAATTATTAAATATATTTTTAAGTACAATAAAAAACAGAAGTAATTCTTGGAAATCACTTTTTTTTCCATATAATCAGCCACATATATGACTCTCTGTGTTCTGTGTTTAGGGTTGCTATAGTGCTGTATTCTCTTTTGAAGACTAGAATTGTTTGAAGCCACATATCAAGAAATATATGTGTATCCTAAGATACTTAAAGCTGTTTCTAAAAAACGTTGTGTCAGGTTGTTGTAAGGAAGAAAAAATTTTGCCCAAATGAACAATTATAAGAGAGAATCTGAGATAAATTAGAGGAAAAAAAGAAAAAAAGAACATTTCCTCTGTAGTCCTTCGTCTTCAGTTCTGTCTGTGAAAGGACGAGTTCCAACCATGTGTGGTTTCAGTCCCCTTTGCCTTTGTATTCTGCTGTCGTTCCCAACCCTGCTTCTTTACCTTTCCCACTCCTGCCCTGACTGGATCATTTCTCTTTGCACTTCTATCTGCATAATCATCAAACTTGTTATTTTTTTCAAACTTTTTTATCTTTAAATTTTATTCCCAGAGGCAACTCTGATTATTCTGCTCTAAGATCATTTACTTTTGAGGTGCTTCAGTTTGAAAGCATTCCATTGTCAGGTCGTTCCCATATCTGATTATTCCAGTCCCCCACTGTTAAGCTTTCACACCACTTACAGTAGGTTACCTCTCATTCCAGTTTTAATCCCTTTCATTCCCTTGTTTCTTTAACTTCATAATGTTCCAATCCCCTGTCTTTCCTCTTTTTTTTTTCTTTTTTTTTCTTTCTTTCTTTTTCTCTCTTTTTTTTTTTTTTTTTTTTTTGGTTATCACATCATTGTCCCATTTCATGATCTCTTTGCGTTTACCTTGGAGGCTTGTTCATTTCTAGGAGATTCCAAGCCATTCATTGTACAAGGCTTGACATAGAGTATAAGAAAATAAACTCTGGAAACACATCAATTAATAGGGCTGCAACAAACATTTTTAAACAGGTGAGAAGCACGTAATTGAGCTGACAAAGTTAGTAGCACATGCAGCATTTCTTGGTATCCTTTTTCATTAAAAATGTTTCACCTGATCACCTGGTATTTTAATGCCTGTTGGAAATTTCATTTCACACATTTTTATTCATAAATCTAACATAAGGAGAGAAGATAATGGGCAAAGAGACTTTATGACAATAGCTGATTTTTATTTTTATGTTAAAAGAGCAACAGCTAAGAATCATAGAATCTTTTGTCTGAGTGTATTCCAGTAGAATGAAACTCCATTGAGAGAATAAGCAGTTAAATAATTTTGATTTTGCTTGACACTGCAAAGGATCTGAAAGGGACAGGCATATCCAGTAATTCAGTGTTTTCTCATATTATTTTCTTACCATTACATTTTTGATGTCTTTACTACTTTTATGGATCATGGTACAGTAAACTTTGAGTTGCGACTGCCTCCCCACTGGCCAGTCATATGTGGACACTAATACACATATATGCAGTGATTAATAATGCATTTTGCTATTGCTGTTGACAAAGCTTTGCACTAAAGTTATGTATTCTTATATATATATATATATATATTTCATTGCATTAATTTTAAGTTCACTTGTTCTCTATATTTGGCTTCTGATCATCAAGTTTCTTCTCTTTCAAGGCAGAGGTTCCAGTCCTTTATGATTTCCCTTTTAGCTTCTTAAGTGTTACATGTGCTTACTTTGGATCAGTAGTTGCTGTTTCTTCGCATTTTTCCAGCCACAACTGTTGCACTTTTGCAGTTCATTCCCAAAGCTCTCGACAAAAAGATCACTCTGGAGATACGGTGTCTTCAGCTGCTTTCGGCTGAAACACGTCAGATCCCACCACATGGCTTGTAGACACTGGTGGGCACCTCTGGGCTTTCACAGGATCTTTTTGGAAGCTGCTTTGCTGCAAACAGTTACGAATTCTCAGTGTATGAGCAAGGTATTCATGCTCATCACTTACAGAGTCTGGATAAGAGAATCCAGCGTCCTCAGGAGTTTTACAGATATTTAAAATGTGTTTGAAATTATGCACCTAAATTTTCTCTGCAGTGTGGTTGGGTACTTACACATCTGGTTTGAGACTCCTGTCTTTGTATAACACTGAAACTGAGATGATAGCAGTGTTATTAACCATATATTTCTAAAACTACATATATATTTCTAAAACTACTTATATATTTCTAAAACTGCTTATATACTTAAAAGCATTATCAACCCTTCATGATTGCCTTTGGATTTAGAGGAAATGTAACATTATAAAAAGACTTTTAAAGCAGGCTCTTTCTCTCCAGATAATATTTTTGGGGAGGTACATGAGTCCAAAATGTGTCTATAATGTGTCCATAGATTTATATGTTATGTAAATAATCAAATAAAGATGTACAATAGTATTCAATTGGTACACTTTATGTTAGTAATTTAATATCAGTTTAAATATTGATCCATAAAGAGAGAGCCACTGAAAAATCATTATGTTGGGAAAGGGTAATTCTGTTGCTTAGTCTTTAGAATTGGTTGAAATCACTCGGCACTTCGCAAATTTTAAAGAAAAATTAGACGTAAAAATTTTTAGCCTTTTAATGAGTTTATAGAAAGGCTTCATCTCAATGAGAAATTGCATGTGTAGAGCACATTAAGATAATGAAATCTCCAGATGACTGAAGGTATGAATATACATAGTGAAGACTACATACAAAAGCACTGTTCTCAATCCTCTGGCAAAGTGCAGTTAGTGAAATGTTCTCTTGGCATCTAACAGCACTCTGCGATTTAAAACAGTGCTGGCAAGGTTTGCATGTAGTACATGCACTGATGTAGTCTCTGTTAGGGTTATTGCTGTAGTACTGCTCTGATTTTCTAATGGTTTTCTCCAACTGAGTAATTATATTAAATGTATGTCTTTAATTAGACCAAACAAATCAAGCAGAGCTCCTCCTTTAACCCAGGTTAACCAAGATGCCTCATACCCATTATTGATGACATTGCAGAGCTTTTGTATGATCGTGAGATCTCAAGAATCATTTCCAACAACTTGAATAAATTTTAATGGATATGTTTAAGGAGAAATGTTTCTCTGATACAGTATTACATTACATAATAGTACTCGTGGTAATTAGGGGCTTCCCTCAACTTAGTTCTTGTTTCTTTACCCATTTCATCTCAGTCTTTATTCCTTGTAAGCGTGGCGTTATCAGAGATCGTAGTTGAAAAATGTTCTCTGAGTTTTAATCTTCCCTTTCTTCTCAATGCAGGAATTAGGGCTCATATAGTCCACTGTTTCCTACTTACTTACTGTTCCTTACTTACATAATCTTGCTGAGATTTGAAAGCCTTTGCAGAACTTAATTCTTTTGATAATTAGAAGTCATATTGCCATTTTTCATTCTTCCTGTTTATTTCCCAAATGTAGAAAATTTCAGTCTTCATTTTTATAGGCTGAACAAGCTGTTTCTGATATGGTAGACTGTCCATTCTTCTCATGTTTCTAGCAGTCATTCCATAACATTACTTAAAGTGCTTTTTTTTGTTGTTTTTTTTTTTTCCAATATTCCAAGCATATAATATGTTTCTTCTTATGCCTTTTTTTCTGTGAAAAAAAAATCTTCTAGTTCTCTTTCTGTTAATGAGAAAAAAAATCAGCAAAATTTTTGTGCTTTGTTGGCATAGCACAGTTTTAGAGGATGGACTGGGGAACTTATTGTGGTTAATGCTGTACAAAAGTAAAACAAAAAAACACTTCACCTATACACTCTCTCTCTCTGTCTCTCTCTCACACGCCCGCACACACACACACAGAGCTTGTGTATGAGCTTGTGGTGACTGAATAAGCAGTCATTCTTAAACAGAGACACTAGGATTTGTAGTAGATCACTAATAGGATATGTGTTTCCAAAGGGACATGGTTTTGAAAGCATATTTGGATTCACAAACAGGAAAGTTGTATATAAAAGCAATCTTTTGACTACAGCTAGTTCTTTTAATAAGCCTTCAACTGGAGAACGTCTTAGACATGCTTCAAAAATGGTAGAAGGGAGCTTCCATTTTGTAGCTTACTTGTATCATCCTTCAACCAAAGATGGGGTCAATGGGCAGTTGTCGTCTTATAGTTGTAAACTGTTCTCCTCTCCATGGCTTTGCATGGTATGGCAGAAATATAGAAGAGAGAAGGCCCTCTTCTGAAAACTAAGGACTAAAAATGTTAGATTTTTTAGTTGAGAAGAAAGAAACTGAGGGTAAAAGATGAAGGCTGTTGTCTTCAGAATGCTAGTGCAGAGAAGATGGGAATGAACTTGTCCATTGGGAATGGGGCAAGAAATTATTGATTAATACTTCAGCAAGGAGGAGTTATAGACACTGAGGGAAAAAAAAAAAAAAAGGAGAAAAACTTTCTGATTGGAAAATAATTAAGATCTGTAATAGATACTTAGACTTTGGGACCTCTGTTACTGGAGGCTTCTAAGAACAAATTAGAGAAGCTTCTGTCAGGAGCGGCTTAGGTACAAATGATCCTATCTTAGGGAAGGAGAAAGAGAATGAAGGTGCAGAGGCTACCTAACCTCTTGACATCCCTCCCAGCCCTATTTTCTATGATTCTTACAATAAATCTGAAAAAAGGTAAAAAGTTGATTTTTTTCAAGTATGCTATTTCTCACTAGATTGTCCAAGTCCATTTACTTTGTAATGTGGAACAGCTGTCATAGCTAAATATCTTCAACCACTGTTACTTTTAAGACTGAATGAACCCTGGCCTTGAAGAAAATTATGCAGTGAGTATAAGACTCAACTAATGCAAGAAATGTCAGGCAGGGCTCAGTGCAGGGATCCTTACACAGGGCAGTTTGACCCCTTTGTCCCTACTGAGTGTGACGTACAGTTCTACTTGTTAAGTGTTGTCATCAGCTATTCAGCAAAACACAGATTGAAGGGCTGGACTTTGCCCAGAGTAGTCCTAGCAGGCAAAGTTAGTCATCACTTCAATTCCTATCACTTAAATATGGACAAAATAAAATAAAAACAATGCTCCAATAAACATGGAAAGATACTGCGTATTGGCAACGTAACATTGAATGTTTTTAAATACACTCATCAAACAAACCCTTGAATTAACATTTTTAGAAAGAATTGTTCCAGGGAACTGAGTGAGGTGCTATTTAATCCCTTGCTGCTGTATTAGAACAAAATTTTTAGGTGCCGGAGTGGAAAAATGTTGATGATTAGATTATGAAATGTGAAAGACGTGTGCTGGAAATGTTAGTAAAAGGAAATTATTTTTAGCATTGTTGTCCCACGCTATCTGTGTGATTGGCTATATGCTTCCCAAGATAGCAGATTCTTTACAGATGTAAGGGTTTTCAGCAGAAATAGAAAAAAAAAAATCTTATGTAGCCTATATACAGCGTGATGAAAATATACATAATACAATCCACATTTTCTTCCTGGATCCCTGAATAGCTTTCCAATTTTTGCACAGGGAACATTTACCTGCTCTGTTCCAAACAGTACTGAGACATTTAGTTGCTGCTGTTAAGTTTCTGTATAAAAGAATAATTTCTTAAAACTTCTTAACTAATAGATATTTTTGAGCAATCCCAATTCATAGCCTTTTTTTCATGTGCTGTGTTGTTCTCTGGCTTGCTCTTTTTGGATGTTTCTTTAGCAACCAGAAAGTATTCAGACCTTCAAATCTCTTGTACTTTGTCATTTTCCTTTCAATTTTTATCTTAAAAAAATTCCTGTGCTCTTTCTGCCTAATCCCTCTATTTGTTTAACATGTTAACTTTTGACGTTTGAACTACATGCAGTTGAGAATTTGAAAGACTTTAGAGGCCTGTGCCCTAAGCTAATTTCTAGTCAAGTTTCTACTTTTTGTGGTTATATCACAGAAAAAAATACATTTGTTTAGGCACCAAAGGGAGTAAGACAATGTCAAGGCTGAGAATTTTAGTAACAGTTAGTAGAATCAAAAAATTGAGGTCATCTTCTTAATCAGAACTCAATTCCAAAAAATTCAGATCCCTTAAGAAGGGCTAATTGTGCCTCATTTGAAATTTAAAGAAAATATATTGCTAATATGTCAGTTTTCTAGTAAGATCTTTCCTTTATCTATTGTTCAAAGATTTCATATGACAGTTTTGCAGCTGAAAATACATCAGTGCCTATATATTGCCTTGACATTTTCTTGTCAGGTTAGAA
>JAVCKT010035004.1:0-12281 GCA_032273925.1 Rhynchotus rufescens
GTTTTGTTGTCCTAGCAACTAAAACTCCCTGAAAAAAAAAAAAAAACTACCAAAATGTTGCAGAAGTAGTAGAGGAATTAAGTCTTCTCTTTCCCCAATGAACAACTGGGTCCTTGGGTTTAACAAGAGGCTTTGAACTTGCCATAAACCTTTCAGCTCTAGCACTAAATCAATCTAGTTTCTACAGATCATGCTGACTTCTGTGCATCAACTCACATAAGTGTTTTCTATTAATGAAAATTTAGGATGGCTGGTTTTACAGTGCATCTTGCCTACCAACAAATCCACTGAGGTTACCAGAAAAGCAGCTGGTAATATTTTGTCTTCACTGAACTAAAGCTTTTGGCTACCATCAGAACATCCATACTTCACAGTAAGCCTGACTTATAGAGTCCGGTTTCCAGAAGTAGAGTTACTGTCCCCAGTGTCAGTCCTCCTAATTGGCAAACTCTTGCTGATACATTGCAAGCATTTTTATTAAACAAAGAACAGTGGGATATTTTGTTATTCTGAAATATGCTTTAAAAGACATTCAGCTGACCGAACTAAAATAAAATATATTGCAGCCTTGGTTTCAGCCACATGCTATTATTTATTTTGTATAGCTGCAAAGATAATCTAAATTGTAAGCATCTGAAGTCTTCACCCCACAACATTTCTCAGCCAGAAGCAGCAGGCAGGGAACAATTTGTCATTTTCATGGTTGCCCTCGAGCTGCTTTTGGAAGTCATACTACATTCTCCACATCTGGCTGAAATCAATAATTGCTTGCAGTTACTCTGTGCAATGTTCCTGACAGTTAAAACACCATGAAGAAAACACATATGGGGAGAGGAAAAAAGAAAAGAAAAAAAAATAAGAAAAGCCAAGAGAGAGATACTAGTGAAAATAAATAGTTTAGCAAAGACAGAACTGCCTGCTTCAAATGTACCGGACTGGCCTACTAGCAACAGGAAGTTTGAGGTGTCAGGAGCTGTCTTACAATTAAATATTTACAATGATAAATGAGGTATCATGCTAGACACTTAGCATTCAGAGAGAAAATGGCAAAGAAAACCACTTTTACCCATTTGTGGTTATTTCAAAGGAGGTCAGATTCATCTTTAGTGTAACCCAAAACTCATTTTTGGTCTAATTCATTATCCATTGACAAAGAGATTGCAGAATGAATATGTGACCCATTTCCTTTAGAATCCCTCAAACTCCTTTAGTTTTTGGAATATGACAGAAGAGCCTCCCAAACTGCACAAAATGCAAGTGCTACTGCTATTTCATCAATTAAGAATCTATTGCAAAAGAAAAGAATGTTATTAAAGTGTACATTTCCGAGTAAACAGCCTTAGAACTGCAAACATTTGTGCATCTACTTTTTCACAAGGAGTTGCCAGATCAAAAATTATTTGATCCCCATTTTTAACAATACCAAGGCTACACAAGCCTATCTGTGCATGATCAGTTATAATTGTAGCACTTAATATATTACACCCTAAAGCTCCATGGCTAAGGGGCCTTGGAGAACACATTTCCCAGCCTGTGCTCTGGGTTCTAACAAATGCAGAATTTGATGATTTTACCAATGGCCCCAATGCACGAGAAGGAAAGCAGTGCAAGTGTCCTGAGTAAAGCAGCAGAGCAGGCCCAAACTCCCAGAGAAGTGAGGTGTAAGCAGAGCACGGGATCAGGAGCACTGATTCGCTTCATCTAGACAGACCTCAGGTCTATCTTTACGTTAAAACTCTCTCAGATAACCAAGTTGGTTTAAAGAGTAAAAATAGCTAATGTAATAATGACAATAGATGTGAATGATGAGGACAGAGCTATGCCAAGAAAAAAAAAAAAGTCGTTATTTTCTCATCTACTTACTGTTATTCTTAAGCCAGTCTGCCTGACCTACCCAGTACGCAGACTAAGAAGTTTTACTAGACCAACCAGGCCTTTGTCTCAAAATCTGAGATAAAACAACTCCCACTCTGTCGTCCTTATAATCAGATAATCCCTTCCACAACCAGTTACTTTTCATATGAGACAGCAACATCAACTTCTGCAAGCAGCCTCCCATGCAACCTACTAGTGCTTCTCCTCTCCTGCAACTGGGGTATTTTCCATCATCCTTTCACATCCCAGGTCGCTTCTGTGTAAATCAATCAAAATTACATTCAGCTACCAGGCCCCAGTTATCAACATGTTTTGTATGAAGCTTTGTTTTCAATTCATGGTTACTGCTTAGCATAATACATCACTATGTTGTAAAATACTGTGTCCAATGACAAAAGAACCAGAAAAATCCTTTGTTTTGTTATGTTTGATCTTCCACTCAAACTGAATTTAATTTAAAAGTATAATAAGCCAACAGAAAATATTTTTGCTAATTGAGATGTACCATCTGCTGCAGTAATCAGCAAAACACATCTCAACTCATTTGGATGTTTGATGCACTGTTTTTGTACAACCGACAACAGGAAATATGGTCATGATTAGAATACAAAGTAATTCCTGTCTTAGCAATATTTGTTTTACACATGTGCTCAATGCAGCCGCTTCTGGTTAAACTAGCTTTGCCTTCCTTTATCCTACCCCTCAAATTTTATTTATTTATTTATATAAATATTGCATTCTCAGGTATCTAAAAGAGTCAACTGAAAAAGTCAATTTAAGAGGATGCAATATAGAAAATTATCTGAAAGAAGCTATTTTCTGATCAATTTTCATACATAGTTCTTGAATCTCACAGAAATCTCCATTATAAATGACTTTTCTATTACTCCTATTTTATACCCCAAATGATTCCTCTTAGTAAATAAACTTAACT
Organism: Rhynchotus rufescens; assembly: GCA_032273925.1. NCBI lineage: Eukaryota > Metazoa > Chordata > Aves > Tinamiformes > Tinamidae > Rhynchotus > Rhynchotus rufescens. Next base: position 2,810 of record JAVCKT010035004.1, read on the forward strand.
TGGAAGTTAAAATAGGGCTTACATACTGAACCAAATGCCATTCAGAGCTGTGAATTTGAGGTCCACATTAATCGACTTTCAAGTTAACTTTGCAATATTGATTAAGCCTTGCCACTATTTTGACCCTCCTAGACCAGAGGACCTCTTCCTCAAAGATACCCTGCTAAGGGCAGTAATTGCAAAGGAAGCCGGTTTCACGAGAAGGACTCCGCCTGATGTAGTCAGGGCTTCTCTAACAGAGCATCAGTTTCAGAGCTCAGACAGACAGAAAAAATAACACCTAAGGAGAATATATTAAAGCTGATGTGCACAAATAAGTCTTCCCTTGTAGGAAGACAAATTTCCATCAATAGCACTGTCTTAACTTCCTTGTGTACGACTTAGATGACAATGCCCAAACTCAGAGAAATGCAATTTTCTCCTCTTTGCTGCCTGTATGAACTGTCTATGAAAAAAGGTCATTCCTTCCTTTAAAACAATTTGAGAATCCTGATAATCCAAAATAGGCATTTTTGGTTTTGCAAGACAGTCAGAGACCTTGAGGTTCTTAAGAACTATTTTTTCTGCGAAGTACACATTGTAACTTAATTGAATCATTGATTTATTTGAATTTGTTTCAGGATGAAGTTCTTATTTTAAATACATTATTCCAGATTTACACTGAAAAAGCTTTTGAAATATCCAGAAGGTTTGGGTTTGTACAGTTAGTTTCTCGTCATGAAAGAAAGACTGAAGGTTGGCCTGCTTTGAATGATGGAAAATGGACAGTTATTATAAAACTCTGAACAGTTCTTCAAAAACCATAAAAGATACGTACCAACTAAATTTATATTTAGCTATTTCTATGCCAGAGGAGAATTGAGAGCAAGACCAATAAATAAATAAATGACACTATGCAAAACTTTTCTTTTCCTTCCTCTAGGATCTGTGCGAATTAAATAGGGTTTCAGAGCCCTGGTCTCTTAAGTTCTCATTTCCCTTCTTTTCTGACATCAAATAATGCTTCCCTCATGCACCTGGACCAGATCCTAGTTTGAAATTCTGTGGAAACATGGAAATCTAACAAGCAATATTCTCAGAAACTAAGCTACAGGAGCTTAGATGTTGGATGTTGTTAAGCTAGACACAAACATCACATCTTTTTTTTTTCCTTCTTAGCCTTTATGCACAAGGGGCTAACGAGCACGCTACAAATCTGCTGCATCTGCAACACACTGAGCTCTCAGCTGTCTTCCCCTGTGCAACCTGTAACCCTCCAAATTTCCAAATCCAGTGTTGGTGAGGTCACTGCAGTGAAACGCTAGGCTTGCTTTCAACATTTTAGTGTCCCGACTTGGGGCTCCTGGTGAGAAGACAGAGTGTTTTGTTATTTGGAAAGCTGCTCACTGTGATTTATGGCCTTGTATTAGCCTCCTTATAGCAAGATATTAGGCAATCATAGTCTGTCATGGGCAATCTGGGATGGGGAAACATGCAGCATTCATCTTCCCTTGCTTGCTAGGACACTTCTTTTCATCTATTGTTTTTTTTCCTCTGGGATATCATTTTCTTGTAATCAATTTAAACTGAAAATTTTAATGACCTTCTGGGTTTTACAATCTCTTTTCACCTCATTTGTGAGGTTCCCATCCCCCAGAAACTAATACCTTAAAAGGGTTTAGTTTTCCACATTTTTACCACAAAAAAGAATGTAGATATCATCACTTCAAATCTCACTGGTGATTAGCAAAGGGTTTTAATTACAAATTAGCCAAGCCTAAAAGAGCAAATTTATACATTTCCACATTTAAGCAATATGAAATGTTTTGTTTCCTAGAGAGACTTAAGCTAATATCAAAAGTGATAAGGTTTTTTTTTTTTTTAGAAAATGTTTAAGAAATATTAAGTAAAAAGATTTTTAAAATCAAGTATAAAGGTTTCTATGAACATACCATCAGAAGAGACAACCCTTCTCAAGAGCTCAAGACACTAAAACGCAGCTCTTATTTCTAAGGAGATTATTAACAACAGGTGCTTTATCTTTCTTTAAAAAGGGGAGCCAGTGTCAGTTAATAAAGGACCACAAATAATATCACCTGAGCTTGTTTTGATTCACTCAACAGAAGCAAATGGCCATACAAAGGGTACATATGAGGATGTTCTTTCACCATAATTCAAAACCTCTACATTGAAAAGAATAAATAGCTAAGAAATTCAGGTGAAAATATAAAGTATGAATAAGATCAATGTTATGCATACAGCCCAAAAATATCGTTTTATCCAAGGACCAAGCAGCAGAGATTGAAGGAAAGAGCCGCACACATGCACTCTACCTGCATGTCTGAATGCTGTGTTCTTTATTGTCCTATATAGAATTTTAAGGATTCTCTGGACAAATTTATGTGGTAGCAGTATCATCATCTGCACAAAAATAATTACCTCTGCCTTCCTCCCACAGCAACCCCCCCCACCAAAATTTTTTTGATAAACTTGTTGGGGAAAAAATAAAAAATAAACAACTTGCCACTGAAAATCACTTTTTTTTTTTTTTTTTTTTTTAAATCAGCAGCCAGCCTGCAAGATTGCTGTCATCTGTGTCTATCAAAGGAAATATTTTCCCTTATTCTAAGCTAACAGCTTCATGCAAAATACACAGAATGAAAACAGATACTGACATTTCAAACCGCTACTCCACAAAGCACCTGCATGCCCTGGGCAGAGACTGCTGCAGGTCATTTTAAATGATAAACCAAAAGGTCATACACGATATAATAACTGGTCTTTACAATTGCCTTTCTCCAAGATGGATAACCTGAGGACACCCACAGAGCTGTTAAACTACAGCAGTGATGACACAGCAGTGAAAACTCGATGGACAAGTAATGTTGGAATACAGAAGTGTTAAGGTGGTTGTGACTGTCTTTTTGTTTTGTTTGCTTTTTTTAAGGGGGAATAGAGAGTATGGCTTTGCTGTATGGGGGTGGTTGGCCATAAGCTTCTGATTTTTTATTTGTTTCAATTTCATTGAAAAAAAAAATTCCTTGCTGCCTCTATGGGGTAAAAACAAAATAAAATCTTTTACTGAACAAGAAAAATCTATATTGAAAGGAATCTATATTGAAGAAATCTTTTTATGCTAGTAACGCACCTGAAACACTCAGGCACCACCAGCAAGAACGTCCACCAGGCTGTCTTCACACCAGCCGTGGTCAGTAGAAGACCACACAATCTGACTGGAGTCCAATAGCTGCCAAACAGGAGAAACACAATAGACACTCTCAGCAAAACACAGTTGGACAAGTCTGTCTGGGCACTTTAGGAAGTCTTCACATACACATCAATATTTAAAGCTTTTTCTTCTTTCATGCGAATCAGCAGGAAACTCTGTTTTAACCAGAGCATAGACAGTCTGAGAAAGAAGCAATTAGAATCTGTCGTCCACATCCTATCACTTTCACTTCAGGGATTTCTTTTTCCCCTCACTCCCCGCAAAACTGAAGACAGTACAAGTTGGCTGCCTTTAGGATTTAATGTTGTAGAGAGCAAAAAAGCAGCCTGATGGTTTGTCAGTATTATGGCTAATTACAGATCACAGTTTAGGGCAAGGATGGAGGATAAAGTGATATCACTGCACGCTGGGACAGTTTCAGACATACATAAACACACACACAAGCACACAGAGTCATCTGAGTATCCCAGATGAACCAAAACCCTCAGAAATTCAATCCCTGTCGCTACCATTGTGGCTGCATTAGGCTGCCAAAGCAACGTGGGAGACTTTGTATGGATAATTTGTTTAGCAACGGGTGCAGGGGTTCCATAACAAAACTCAGAAGATAAACAGCAAAAGCAGGAGCCCCAGCACAGTGAGCCAGCCATGAGGCAAGCCCTTGCAAAGCGTATGGAGAACATAGCTGTCTGCCGAGGAATTAACCTGGAATTTACAGCTAAAGCCAAAGGACAGCCAGTTTAAATCACAACCGAACGTGGATGCAACAGGCAGGCTCTCCTTCCACTGCCCCAGCCCTCACTGCTGCTGACAGGGTGCTGTGCCTGGAGTGATATATAAAGGCGCTCCTGCAAGGGCACCCTTGCTGAAGCAAAGAGTCTAAGATAGGAAGCAGCTTGTGCCTCACCAAGCAGCAGGCAAGAAAGCTCAAGACATGCACCTATAACACATTTCCCTGCTTGCTGTCCCATGCGCAGCAAAACTGGCCAAAACAAAGAGGGCCACTGAAAAGCATCAAGTCCTGAGCTCTTTGAACCTCTCCAACTTGGCTAACTTTCAGCCAATCAATGGTAAATTTCCGAAGGATTTTTAATTAACATTTGCAGTCTTCTTCATCTCAATTCTTTCATACTAATACAATAACCGCAGTGCCCGAGAAAAAAATATATAGGTTATTGATCCTACTGCTTCAAGACATAACTGATTATTAACAGGAGCCAGGAAGAAATAGTATCCTTTGGTATAGTGCAGTATAATTAGCAATATTAATCAAGTCCACATATTTTCTTCTTCGCTATTATTACTATTTAGAGCTCCAACAGGGCAATGAAGACTATACTTCTGTTCATAACACCTTACTGTTCATAAGACAACTACGTATAATATGGAAAAATACAGCCACCAATTACCAAAAATTGTAGATTCAGTTATTCCTTTTCTTTCCCCCCCAATAGTTTTCCATTAGTTATCTTTGAAAGACAGCAAGTTGGCAGCATTGGAAATGGCAGCAATAAAAAACAAAGCATACTGGTAGCTACCAGTTTTTCTACAGATGAGTGTATCTTGCTGGGAGACAGTGTGCTGAGGCCACACAGCAGCTCACATTGTCATTAGCCTTTGGTATCCTCAAGCACAAATAAGAATTGGAAAGGCTGTATCCAGTTCTAAATATAAAGCAAGAGAATTTACTGTGGGTTAAGTAAAGCTAAATATTCAGTTGGTATTCCTTAGAAACTTTTGCACTGAAACAAAAATAGGCAAAAATCATAGTGCTAATTTCCAGCTCAGCCTTGTTCCCAAAACTTCAAAGACTGTTCCCCTTGATGCTCTCCTAGCAGCTCCCCTCAAACACTGGGATATCCTGTATATCCTGGTGATTTGTCACTACTCTATCTGCAAATAGATAGCTTTTGTTAAGCCCTTATTGCATATGAGCTAGAAAATTTTCCAAATAACCCTTCTAGACTTCAAAGTGCGTGGGATACACACATGACAAAGAATCTAAGGATTAATCAACAGGCTTCATACTCTTAAGTGTAGGGCTTCATCCAGCCGGCATTGTCCACTTTTATTCTAAGTATTCCCACCAGTGCATTACTGCCACTTACTCTTAATGCACTCTCCAGCTTTTGTTGTGCAAGCAGAAAGGGGACAAAGACAGACGAGGATGATCTTTCACAGCATTCTGCTTTCTAGTTCCCTACACAAAGGAATCTACACACACAAAGCACAGGGTAATAATGGCATGGCTATATGACTAGCCAAAAAATATTACAATAAGTAACCCAGATTTTCCCTATTCTTTTCTGTGTACTTTATTTTCCTCACATGTTCATGCATCCATTAGAAATTAGTAAATTCCACTTACTAAAAATTGAGAAGTTTTCCTTCATACACATGACCTCAGTGTAATCTCATTTAAATTGGAGGACACAAAACCAGTCAAGAAACTAAGGTTTGAACACTTTCAGGCTTGAGCTTTTACAATTGCATATCATTCAGAACACAACTTAACTTTGATATCCCCATCAGATGCAGGAGGTCAAAGGAGGATCACCGTGAAATACCTCCAATTTGATATAGATCTTACTAGAACAGCATGGTTGCCTCAGTTACTAGCTGGCTTGATACCTTCGGATGAGACTTGGCAATATCATTTCCACTTTACTAAGTTTTTAAGGGCTCCCTATTATTCTAGTGATCAATAAAATTTAGTTCATGTAATTACATTTATGAAGCCATCTGAGATGTTGTATTACAGGAGACCGGTTTTTCATGCAAACTGCAAGATGTATTCCTCCCAAAACTGCTCTGTGCTGCACGTATGCAGAATGAGCAGTTGAATATCTGGACAGCTCAGGCATTATTGCAACTGGCTTTGCCACAAAAGCTATTCTGAAAAATTAGAAAATGTCTTCTTCTGAGTCTATCAGCGACCCTATCATCCTGAAAACAGGAATCTTCTCAGAGATATAATCCCTTCTTTCCAAAGAAGAAGGGAGATCCTTTAGAGTGATCCATGATGATTAAAAGCAATAGTGTCAGCAAGCATGGCCCAGGGGATTGATTCTGAGGGAGTGTGTGTGTGTGTGTGGGGCATGGTAATATGTATAAATACACATACACACACATGTATATTTGTGTGTATGTATATATACAAATAAATATATACACACATATATGTGCACTGTCCAAAAGAAGAAAACTAGCATGTCAGGTAAAACAAAGTATAGCATAACTAACTCTCATTGCATTATGAGATTTCTGCTATATGATGTTGGGATGTCATTACATTAGCATTTGTTTTTGGGAACATGATATGTAACAAGGCCCCTTTCTTGTTCCTCTTGGGAACATGCTCAGTAGGAAAGGACTATAAGTGAGGCATGCTTTATCTAGCTTGTCAAGCTAATTTTTTAACCAAATTCCTGACCTGAGGAGGATATATATGGAAAGTTCTCTGGCGTAGTAGTGCTTGAGTGTTGAACATAAAATTTGGCATGCTTATGGCATTGTTACACTTTCCTATGATCCATTTCCAGATGCTTCACTTTTCCTTTTTCAGTCTACACGGGAATACTTGTCTCTTCAGCACGTAAGCGGTGGCACAGCACTGCTGTAACTAAACATGCTGCCGCTCAGCAGCCAGGGGATCAGCACTTGGCCACGGCACCGTACGCCCAGGGACGACGCTCGCCCGCATTTCCCTGGTGGGAAACAAAGCCTGTTTCAGGACGTACTAGCAGTGCACAGGATCACAGTGGCAGTGCACTGCTGTGGGAAGGATTTGCACACAAATCTATAGAGTGTGCAGAAACACTTACAGACATGAGTGACATACAGCAAACTGTACAATGGGGAAACCTAACAAGCTACATAAACAGAGATTATACACACTAATCGGTACTGCACCAGTGAATCCCATCCCTAGTGGTGTTGCATCTGGGAAAATAGTAAAACTTGCTTTTTCCAAGATTCCAGCACTTCTTCCTCTCACTCGTGACCATTTTCACACATAACAAATAAAAATAAATGAAAACAAATGGATTGCTCTACGGAAGTTTTTCATACCTGTCTACTACAGTCTAAACAAGTGGGACATGTGAAATCAGAGGGAAAAACTCCAGTTCTAAAATCCCACTTTTGAGACTCCTACAAAAGTCTGGATTGTGCTGTTCAGGCAGGACTTGCAGATATAAATTAGCTGAGATGTAAAATAACTGTGTATGGCTTTGAAGCTCCCCTTTATTTCACTCCACTCATGGTATCATTTCATTTACATGATCCAGAGTATCAGGCCACACAGAGCAAAAGGGAAGGCAAGAGGAAAGGCTCAACTTTGGTTACTCTGTTTTCCATCTCCTTGCAGGCAGAGCCAATTGCCACAAAATTATTTTTGTTCCTTAGATACAATTAATCTAGCTGCTAATTAAGCCCTTTTGTAACCTTATTCTGAACTAATTAAGGTTTTTTGAACCTACCCATACATCCGTTGCCTTATCACTAACTGAAGAGATCATCTTTTCTTCTTCTGGCCATGTGCCCAACTGTTCATCCCCCATAAATAGATGCTTAAAATAGAGACTGGAAGCCGCCTTCTTGTATATATACTCAGAGCAGTCTTGAGGCTAATATCACCACAAAAATCTATGCATAAATTACTATCATCTTCATTATGAAACGAGATGAAAACTTTCAAATGAGACATATCAGCAGATTGTCACTGCAGAGCCTTCACAACTTGAATGATTTTCCAAAGCCAGGTGTCCTACATCCACTGACAAATTCTCCCTCTAGGTCTTGCTCTTACTCTTAGATGCTGCACAGGATGTAGCAAACCTCTAAAATTAGAATGAGGTACAGCTCTCTTGCGGTTTATGCTGAATGTAGTTAAGTTTTCAGCAAAGATGCATTCACTTACCACCTACAGACCTTCAGCCCAAGTCTAAACTGCTGTTTTCTCAAATTCAAGTGCCCCAAAAGTTTCACAAAACAGAGCAAAAGCAAGGCTGTGAAGCATTAGTAAAGGGAGAGTTAGAAGTGATTTAAATGGTACTAGTATGTCCGGAAAAAAAAATCCTATTTCATAAAGTTATGATCAAGTTAAAAATTCTACGATGAGACATTTTTTCAAGTTCTTTCACATACGAGCTATCTCCCATTATGGATAACAAGTACCTGTAACACACTGGGGGAAAACCCCACTGCAGGAAGGCTGATGCACAAATGGAGACGTGGTCTCTGTAACTTCATAGCTACTAGGAAAGCCCATACATGTGTGGGAGATGAAAGAGGCAGAGACTAAATAGCCTTAAGATACACGGCTGCCCTCACGCACACCACACTAACCATCTATCCCTGCATATCTCGTATGAGGTCTGTACCTGTTGCCAGCAAGGTTTCCTGAGGTTCTCCCGGCATTACTGGACCTCCCATATCTTCAGCATAATCCTCTCCTGCAAATCCCCATGGTGAGTACCAGCTATAGTTCATGGCAAACCCCGCTCATAAGCCTGCTCTCACTTGCAGCAATTCAGTACAGTCTATTTATGTTTCATAACTGCTGCAAGACAAACAGTAAGGGTGTTTATGTCACAAGCTTTGTCATCTGCATCTTACCCTACTTACGTACTTTCATTTCCTTTTGTAAAAAGCAACAACAGAAACTGAACAAAACAGCAAACAAGAAAATGATTCAGTAGATAAATTAACCACAGACACTAGCAATACAATACATATTGGTTTCCCAAAACAGTTGGAATGCCTGAAGGCTTTGTCATGGAGAAGCAGAAATGATACACCATAATTGTTAAGCTGTCGGCCAATAATTCATTTTAAACAGGAAAATACTTCTTGTGGGTGAATGTTATTTCCTGCTGCATGTACTTACATGGATTACTTTCGTGCTATAATTATACGATTTTAAAGCTATTAACAAGGGCAAACGTAACCTACCAAAATGATCAATTCAATGTTTAAGATTATTTTGAAATTGGTCTGAAATAAGAGAGTACAACCTTAAAGGTTGACTGAAATATAAATGTATGTTTAGCTTTTTGATATGCACACTAGGTCCTTTTCTTGTAAGAAGAGTTCTAAGTGGATATTTGCTTGTTTTTGTGAGCGCTTTGCGTCCCTCTCGCCCCGCCTCCAAAATATCGTCCATATAGATCGCATCACTACACCACATTGTACTTCATCTCGCAAGAATCCTCTACACGCAGCACATACGAGAAGGAGGCAAGGACATTTCTTCAAAGAGCC
>JAVCKT010035013.1:0-12736 GCA_032273925.1 Rhynchotus rufescens
GGGCAGCCTGTGCCAGGGCTCTGGCACCCTCACAGGGAAGAAGTTCCTCCTCACCTGGAGATGGAGCTGCCTGTGTTGCAACTTATACCCATTGCCCCTTGTCCTGTCACTGGCCGCCACTGAGAAGAGCTTGGCCCCTTCCTCCCTACATTCTCCCTTCATGAACTTATACATGTTAACCAGATGTTAATTACATGTTAATTACATGTTAATTTCAGTTTTCAAGTAAAATTTCTCCATCTGTTTTTTTAAGGAAAACCAACCTTACCTTTTGGATATCCAGTAATCTGCATTAGCTCAGTTTGAAAAAAAAAAAAAAAAAGAGGAGGAATGGAGAGCCCCCCAAGACTTCTTGGTGCATATCCTCCAGCCTTCCTAGCAAAACCAAAAAGCCACAACTGCCAAATTTGCCGCTGCCTTTTCCTGCCAAGTGTCCAAACCCTGACAGGGTGTAGAAATTTCCAGGGTATCTAGCAGGCTAAGTGAGGGCTCAGGGAGAAGAGCAAGATCCCGGGTCTGGAAAGTTGTCCCACTGAGCAGAAGTAACTGCACATGCACTCCCCATGAAGGGGAAGGAGTTATGGGAATGTGTGGGATGTCACCCCTCTCACTCCAGGCGTGCAGGTTCACGGCAGCTACGCCAGCCCCACACACGCAAAACGACGTTGGAGGGGACAGCAACAAAAGGGACTGAACTTGGTACCTCTGCTGCTCTGGATGGGGAGACGCCTGTTCTCCAAATCGAAAATCCCGGACCTTAAAGCCAATAGAGCTGGAGGTATGTTCTGCAGCCACTGTATGAGATAGCCACTTCCCAAGGCTGGCCAGGAATTCCATGGAATCATCACCTAGCACTTATGTGGCACACAGTTATCTTTTAGGCAGTCCATGCACTGATTTAGGAACAGGGCACCCCCTGCATGCTGCCTAAACCCCCTTAAAGTACTCGGAAGGAATCCACACCACCATTTGAGAGACTCCCTTGCTTTCAATCAATCATAGATGTTTATCTGTCTTTATGGCTCAGGGTTTTAGCAGCTTATCTACTACCACAGGAGGTCAGTGGGAAGCAAAAGCAGGGCCTTGCAAGTCCTGCTAAGTGACCTCCCCTCCATGACTGCAATAACTGCAGTCTATCAGCACCACAACCCTGCCCACACTTTGCAGGAAGACAAGCAAGAACACAAAACCTGCAGAATGAACCTTTCCGCATCTGGTCTTTAACCATGGTATTCCTCAGCCTTGAACACATCACTGGGAGGAAGAAGTATTTGGGGACTTTCTGAGAGTTGGACAACTCCTGCTCCCAGGGCCAGATCCAAGGGCTCTTCCAGGGTCTCGCTCTGCTGCCCACAAGGAAGTGCATTACGGAGGGGTGAACGGCCCTTGGGCCACACGCAGGCCAAGCTCCAGTGGCACTTCAGACCATTCTGGTTGCACTTCTCATCGGCCCTACCAGACCCCCCTTTTGTTTGCCAGGACCAGCTCCCTGAGCCACTGAAACCCTTACGAGCTGTTCCCTTGAGCCCACCGTGCTCTTCCATGCTGGAGGAAAAGCCCACCTGGCTAAGTTCTTGCTTCCCCAGAGATTCACAGTGATACCCAGGACACCAGCTGACCCATCTTCACCATCAGAAGTGCCACAGCCAGCTAAATGAAGGAGGCAGCCCAAAAGTCTGAATGGAGACCTCTTCAGAGGGGGACCCCTTCAGAGCCCTTAACTTGGCAGGTAAGGTAGAGGTGGATGGGGATGCCTGAGTTGCATGGAACCAAAAGGGAGACGTGCATGGAACCAAGTGGGAGAGGGGCAGGAAGGCGTTCACTGTTCTCCATAGCAGCTCCCAGCTAGGTTGCCCTCCATTCACTGTGGAAATGCTCCTTTAGATGTGCCTTGTAAGACTGTTTGGAGGTAGTTTTAAAAAATCACAGCCCTGACAAACACTGGATTCTTTAACGAGGATTTAAAGAGGACTCTTTAAAGATGGGTTTTGAACTCAAGGCAGAACACACAATCAATGAAAACACTACCACGGGGAAGGGAATCATCTCCTCTCACCTCTGATCAATAGCCAAAACAAAACAAACAAAAAAAGACTTCTGAAAAGATTATGTCCAAAAAGCATCCATGAGCTTCCTTTATTTGACTGTCTCTACTGTCCACTTAACACTGCCTTGCAGAAAGATGCCTGGAAGACACAAAATGAGGAATCTTCACCCCAGCTGCTGAACTGGGTTCTTGGTTCTCCCAAGATGCAGAATGGATCCAACAAGACCTTTCTGCTTGCTTTGAAAAGAAGAAGGGAGGGAGGGAGGGAGGGAAGGAAGGAAGGAAAAGGAAAAAACAGGCATCCATAGAGACAAAGTTAAAAATTAAGGGGTACTCTAATAACTTCTTAACCTTTATTACGCATATCCAGCAGAGAAGCTTCCCAAGGTCCAAGTCAGCTCAGTGGGTGCCAAGCTCTGTAGAAACACATCTCCAAACAGTGTCCATGCCCTTGGGACAACATGTATGCAAGACCTCATCTTGGAAGAAATTCCTCTATTGTTACTTGGTTAGAAACAGATCTTTTGAGAAAAGGGTGGAGTGAGCTACAAGCAAGCTGGCTCTGCCTTCCTCGCTAGCTGTACTCAGCTGGGGCCAGACTTACTGGTAACAGCTCGAGTTTTCTGGAAGGGAAGCAGCCTGCCTGCCCTGTGTGCTGCCTCTGTCCCATACCCGATGCCTGCCTGTAAAATAACCAAGTTTCACCTAAATACATCCGGCCTGGGACTTCCTCCCAGCAAAGTCCAAACCCTTCAGCAACCTCTGCTCTGAGCAAGGGCATACTAATTCAAGAAACAACAGTACCTGCTGGTATTCACATGGGGCTTTACAGTGAAGTTTGATGGCACAGACACACAGTCACCCGTGTCAGTGATGCAGCTTTTATCAGCCCTCAGAGCCCAGCTCAACAACCTGCACAACAGCCCACTCTTCCTCTGCCCTGTGCCCATGTGGAGCCCCAACTCGGTCTGCCGCAAAGCGTCCTGCAAGTGCAGAGCTCAGGGCTGGCTCGGGGAGGGCACGAGGGGCAGCAGGGCCCACCTCATACAGCAGCTGTGTAATGGCATGCCTGCCATGTGGCATGACATGTCTAACGGCCTGACTGCTGTGTGGCAACTGGGCCCCTCTATGACATGAGCTGAGTGCGCACGCGGCCACCGAGAAAACCCTACATATTCCAAGTCTTTAGGAACACGCTTTAACTTATGCGTGTCGTGATTTATCACAGCATATCCCAAACCTAGGCTGTAAATGGGAACAGTATCAGTATATCCGTTTACTATGGGAGAGATGGGCATTTTGCCAGCAGCACCGCTTGCAATTCCTTTTGCGTGGGGTGATCTCCCTAATATTCTAATTCTCCCTTCCTAATATCCTCATTTTGCGTGGATGATCTCCCTAATATTCTAAATTAAAGGTCATGCTATTTTTCCCCCTTCTTTTTACAACTGATATTTCCTAAGGCTGGACAGAGCCCTAGCAACAGTGCATGGGGCTGCCCTTCCATTTTGGCCCAGAGCAAGCACCTCCCAGGAAACATCGCATCTTAGTCTAGGCATTGCAGCTCCTTAGTCCAGGCCATGGCAAATTCAGCCTTTTTTTTTTTCTCCTTGCATCTCAGAGAGAATCAGCACAGGAAGCATTAAAAGGGGTTCAGCAAAGAGCCCCCATAATGAGTTAGCAATTAGGAAACGTGCCTGGTGGGCTGGCACAGCCACAAGGGAAGGCAGCAGAACTATGACTATGAACACAACTATGACTCTCTTCTGCCTAGCAGATTAAACACCAGCTTCAACATCCGTAGCTCAAGATTTTACACGTGTAAGCTAGAAACGAAGTGCGACAACATGATGGTCATTAGCCACTGCTACAACACACCAAGCACAGTGGTATTTTCCATTTGTGGTAATTACTTAATCAAGACTAGATGTTTTAAGACACGCTTTAGAGTCCAGAGCAAATGGAATTAATCAGAAAGCTGGGTCTATGGGACCTATTATGCAAGAGGGCAGACAAGTAACGCTCAATGGCGCCTTCTGGCCTCACCATCCACTGATCTACTGGGAAAATTGCTTCTTTTATTCTCAGTAGCATGGGTAGAGAGCCACATTCAATAACAAGGGACACTACTGTTTATGTGAAATAGTGCTAATAATAATACCTCACATTTCAGCCACATCCCTAACCTGAAACGCTTGGAGCTCTTCATCAGCACTGTGTCAGCCAGCCTGACAACTCACCGGGTGATACGTTGACATTATTATTTCCTTTCCATCCAGCTTGGACTTTTTCCAGAGTCACTAATCATCTGCTTAAAATTTATACTGGAGATGGCACTCAGATGGCCTGTGGTTTTGGGCACCTATTTTCTGGTCTACTGGGGAGAAAATGGGCACACAAGTGCCTTGCCTAAGAGCCCGACACAAACGACTGCCCAGCAGCTGCCTGCTTTGAATGCTCATCTCCAGCACGTAACTTGCAGCATGGAAGTGCTCCGTATAACCTCTTTAGAAAAATACTGCTAACGATTTATTTTTAAAATCAGGAGTCAGTGGTTGAAATGCTGAGAAAAAGAAAAAAAGACAAAAACAAACAAACAAAAAAGGAGAAATGTTTCCTAGGAGTTTTAGCAAATATCTTCCTATGACAGGGAGAAAAGAAAAAAGTAATTCCCATTAGTTCCTATGACCACGCCTGAAAATAGCTAGCCCACCTTCTCCTCCTGGTCAGCCTTGGATAGACGTGCCAGGGGACAGAGGCGACCATGCCCTCTGCAAGGTTCTCTGCCTACCAGCAGCGTGCACCTAACAGAAACATCGGCCCTGGCAGAGCACCAAGCGTTCCCCTCACAGCTCATCTCCCACTTGCTTTCTATGAGCTACCAACTGCATGAGTTTGCTCCCCTCAAGCGGCAAACACGCTCCAGCAAAACAGTCCCTGCTGTGTGACATTCCAGCTCTCCCACCCTGTAGTCCTTCCTCTGTCTCCACTAAAACATTCCTTCCCATCTGGAACAACTGGCTACTAACACAACCTACATCGTAAACACAGGTTATACCAGCACTCCCCTTGCTGGACTTCTCATAGCAATTCTCATCCAGATGTTACCCTCATCGCCCTCACTATTATTTCCACGGCTATGGGTAAGGGCAGGTGCGCTCTGTGCCATGGGCTGCCCCTTCTGCACGAGGCTCTTGAACCTTTCCTGGCAGGGATGCCCTCGGCAGGGCACGGCACACTTGACAGCCCTGCTTTGCACATGCGAACGCTGCAGCTCCCAGCAAGGAAGCGCTTTGCCCAAAGCCGACACACAAATCGGAGCACAACGATGACAAAGAACTGGAACAAACAGATCTGGCGAGAGGAGCCTGTTGGCATTTTCTTGCTGCCTGTGGGCTCTGAGGCTGCTTGAACCAGACATCCTGAGACTTCTTGCTTGCTTTTCCTCCCTCTAAGAACAAACAAAACCCAGCAAATAAACACTCAAAAAAAGTCTCTGCTTAATACTGCTTTCCTGTTGACCTTGCATGTGCTACCAGGAGAGCTAGCAAATGCGAGTGCTTGCATGCAAGCTGCTGCACTGCACTGCTGCACTGCACTAGCTTAGCAGTGATTTGAGAGGACTACTTAATGATCAGCTGCTTTGTCATCTCTTCAGGCTCTAATGAGCAAAAAGAGTGGCCTAGGCACTGCATTAGCTTCGTGGGGTTTAGGGCTGCTCGCAGCACACAAAGAGGTCCAGCACTGCATACGTAGCGAGATGCAATAACTACACACTATAGATAAACACAGAGGTGCAACGAGATCTGCTAGGGCAGAATAAAAAGAGAGTAATTGTTCATTTACGAGGTCCATCAAGATAAACTTACTGATTTTGCGATACAAAAGACTGTGGCATCCCCTTGCCCGCAGGGCAGGAAGGGGCCATCACTTAGCAAGGATGCATAAAACAGGATGTGACAAGACACTAATGGCTGCAGTTCGAACAAGCAGCCACCCTGCCCAGGGCCCGCTGCAAAGCCACCACTCCGCGTTTCCGAAGGAGGGAAATGCTCCAACGCAGGGGGCGACACGCGGCCCCAGCCACGCGAGGTGCCCAGCGGGGCTTGTTTCTGGATGGGGGTAAGGGCACGCTGACGGGCCCGGGCGCCAAGGCTGCTCCTTCACGGGCAGGCCGAGGGCACCTCGGGTGGGTAGGCAAGCCCTGCTTCCGCTGCATCCTCGTCCATCGCGGCATCCGAGCCCCGGGCCGGGGCAAACCCAGTGGAGCTGCAGGAGAAACGGAGCCGCTGTCGCAAGTCGACTTCTCTGCAGTCTCCAGGGGAAGCGAGCAGGGGGCACCAACCAATGGAAGGCTGGCTGTTATTACTCATCCCGCACCATTGCCTCCGGGCTGGAATATGCCACAACTCACACCTCACAGGCAAGCACGCTGTCCTGCAGGAACGTCTCCCCTTTTCTGCCAAGTTCAAAGCAAAGCCTTCGAGGGGAATCCATCTCTCGCCACCCCAGTCCTCCAGATCTCATGAGCAAGCTCCAGCCTGCAGCTGGGTCACAACCTTTCCAGCCCTCCCTGAGGAATTTTACTCACCCAGACAACTACACGATCCAGACATAGCAAGAATTCCCCGAGGAAGTCTCCTTCTGCCTACATACAGGAAACAAGACGGTAATTCCATCCCCGTAAGTTTCCTCAAACATAAACATGAAGAAGCGGCCAAAGCGCGGGAGGAGAACGAAGCCCAGGCAAGGAGCTACGTCACACAGCGGGCGAGATCCGCGCTTCAGGCTACAGCCACCAGTGCTGCAAGGGCAGGAGCTGCTACAGGGCGGGGAGGCCTCGCAGGGTCTACAAATAATCTTTGAAACTAGCAGCATTTCTTGAAAATTTTAATTTTTGGGAGGAGATATTTAAGAAAAAATAATGGAAAGTTCCTCTGACATCCATGTTTCCCAGGGCTCTTCATGGTGTCTCAGGATGCTGAGCGAGGAGAAGGGATCTGAAGGAACATATGCTGACTGCTGTTGGCTAGGGACAACTAGGAGTGGTGACAACAGCTGTCCAGCTCAATGCAGCTCTTCCAAGAGCGACTTGTGCCGTCCTGGCTTGCAGCATAAGAGGTGCTAAAGTGTCCCTTTTTGGGACAGCCAAGGGAGACTTTACTGTTGACCAACTCAGCAAAGGGGAACTCGGCACAGGGAACCATCCTGCAAGATCCATATAAAGGACAGGAGTTCGAACAAGTCTTTGGTCTCCATTTCCTGGTTTTCTCAGAAGTACTAGAACACTAGGTCCCTTCTCATAACAAGGCAAAGAAGAGATTTCAGTCTTCAAGCTAGGCTTAGCTTCCTCTGCCAAAATATTTGCTTAGCTGTCAAACAGTAGAGAGTGGGAGCTACCTACAGGTGAGCTACTAAGACAGTAACTCCCCATATCATCCAACTCAAATTCCTTGTTCTTTCCAAACAGGTTCACCCAAGAGAAGCCTCCAAACTGGTGGACCAAAACTCACGGACCAAAAAAGGTGCAGGTTTCTCAAGAAAGTCCACGCGTGCAGACTGAGGCATGAGCTTGCTTTTCTTTGTCATCTTTCATCGGCAACATAGATCTAGTCCTCCGTCCCCAAGAAGTACAGGCCCAATGTTAAAACCCAGTAATACAGTGTAATGAATGAGAGTGCTTGGATATACAACAGGAAATAAGATCTCAGACCCCAAGCAGGGCAGAAGCCTTTTTGGCCATGACCTTCTGTGAAGATTTAGGTTGTATTAGTAGCCCACCTAGATGCCACTCTGTGCCCCGTGCTCTAGGAGTCCCTGCTGGAGCAGGGGGTTGGATTAGATGATCTCTAGAGGTCCCTTCCAACCTCAAACACTCTGTGATTCTGTGAAGGTAGATCCAACCCCACTAAACATGGCATTTTTGGGAAACTAATCTCCCCTAGCTCCCAGGATATGGAACAGGGCCCAGTTAATAGGAGTCTCAGGAGCTTGGAAAGACGCGTTTGGCCGAGATTTGCGACCCAGTCCTGTCAGTACAAAGAGGAACCTTCCCCAGCTCGTGTAACAGCACACAAGACAGATCAAAGGGGTCCCGGTGCCTCCTGATGGGCGAGCAGCTGTAGCAACAGCGGCAGCTAGAAAAACGCGACAGGCAACACGAGCCTTTCAGCCAGCTCCCTCCTCCCGCTAACTACCCACACAAAAATGTGCCCCCTGGCCGCCAAAGGCATTCACGGAGCTGCGGGCAATTCGCACAAGGCGGCTCAGCCCGTACACGACACGGCAGCTCCATCCGGCCGAGCAGCAGCTTGGGGTGTCACACAGCTCCCCAGGTTACACGGCACCGCCCGTGTGTCTGGGCTCACACCAGTGCAGCCAAACTCGGGGCTTGAGCACGGCTGGGGAGCGGCTTGCACCCCCACGCACGGGCAGCTTGGCCAAGGGCATCAGCACGGTGCAAAGAGCCCCGGGCAGAGCTCCCCGTTTTGGCCCTCACCATTTGGCACAGAAGTCCTTGCCCTGCCCCCTTCATTGACCACCCGCTTAGCCCCGGGCTAGAAGATGCCTGCAATGCCCACTACGCCACCCGAGGGCACCGGGCCCAAGGGTCCAGCGAGGAAGACGTGCCTGGGTCCCAGATGAGCTCTCACAGCCGCAACAACAGTGATTTTTCCTTTCACCAAGGACTGAAATTGTGCCAGCAAGCTGGAGGGGCCGTTTTATTACCCCACGTGGCTGGCTTTTCCATTAGTGCACAAAGCTGGTGCACGTTAGAAACAGCTTGGGAGAACCACGTGACAGGCACCACCAGGTCCTTTCTGCTCCCACAACCATGGCCAAAGTGTCAATGGGCACAGGACTGACCTATCCCACAGAGTCTCTACCATTCAATTCCAAGGCAAATGAATCCTTCTCGGAATGACAACTGCAAGGCCAACTTCTGGCCCTGTCTCAGAGCTACGCAATTACATCAGGAATGCCAACTTCCACTTAGTAAGGGAACAGCTTCTAATCCTCAAAAGGCAGGAAAAGTTTAACTAAACCTAAGCTAAGGATGCCAGCCAGAACCCACTAACAGCCTGAAACCAAAGACGGGAGGCAGGCAGGGAGGGAAGGAAGGAGGAAGGGCTACACCAGCCATTACCGAGACCAGCCGAGCTCTCAGCTTCATCTCCCCGGGGCCTGCTAGGCAGGGGCACATTGGCAGGGGAAGCACATGGCCCTGAAAGCATTAGGGCCTTTCCTCTTTCCGTGCAGGAGCAGCCAGGTCAGACTGAGAGGAAGCACTTACGTGAGTTAAGAAAACAGAACGTAGCCTGAAGCTTTTCTCGTTTCCTCTCTTTTTCCCCCTCTCCTGGCTTTTCACATACAGAAGTTACGCCAATGGAAGACAGGGCGGGTGGAGAGATGGATGCCAAGATTTCAATGGATGCACGCACTGTAACAGTGCACCACGAGGAACAGGTATCAGTTTGTCTCCAGGTGTCTGATACCCCTTGTTGCTTGGGGGTTACAGCCCCCTCAGACCTCTCAGTAGGTCTTCTCCCCAGGGCGATCCTCAAGCCCTTTTTCCTCAAAAGGAGGACAAGACAGCTCAGACTGTTTGCCTATCTCTTCCCAGAGGCAGGTTCACGTGGTCTGAAACGCATCACATGTAATTTAAGAGAAGAGCTACGGGGATTAAGCTGAACGGATGGCAGAGAGCTGGGGACAGTGACCCTGCCATGCTAGCACTAACCACCTTCTCAGCATCCGATATTCCCTTGTAAAAGAAGCTTCTTGATGGTTCTGAAGCAGGTTTAGGCCAAAATGGAAAGAGAATAGACAAATTCCCCTCATAACCCTCACTCCCATTCTGAGCTAAGCATCCTGATGGGATATACAAGGACACTGGTCTCATTACAGCAGTACATCCGGGGAAAACTTCTCCATGCAAAGTACCCCTCAGAGCTCCTCGACACAGTCGGAGGGACCGGATTCCTTTCCCGCGTCAAGCAGCTCTCTGCTCCACCGGGATAAGCACAGGCGATCAAGTTACACGCCGGCGGATTAACTTTTAATACGTTCATCAGACATTTTGTGCCTCTCCCTTTTCCTCCAGGGTTGTGGATGCTTCCCAAAAACCATTCTCTCTGCCTAGGAAAGCACCAGCTGGCAACACAAGCAACGTCACCTCTACAACATCCCCGTTAATCCCAGCAAACAGCCTCCACACGGAGAGGCTGCTCCAGGAAGGGAGAGATAAAAAGCACTGTCTGAAACGGGGGGCTGGCTTCCATCCGAGGAGGAGAGTTCACCGTCTATTGCTCTTGTGACTATTGCAGAACAGGGCCAAGAAAAGCTCCCAAGCTCTGGCACGGCTCAGATTTTCCAGTCTGCATAAAACCATGCCAGGAACATTTACTGAAGCAATTTTTTTTTCTTACTGTAAAGCCTCTAATTATGCACCTAACTATTACAGACACGAGAGCGGTACAAAAAGCCACCCCACCCATCTCAGATGCAGCACTGCCTACACACGGGTTATCAGCTGACGGCTCCGCATTCATGTTCTGCACATCCCGAAAGGCACCGAGCACCAGCTGCAGCAGCAACAGGAGAAAAAGAGCAGCTCCAACTCCCAAAACCCAGGCAAGGGAAACCCGCCGGATGCTCGTGCTGCTGAACGTGATAGAGCTGGGCAGTAGCACGAGGGCCGCTCGGAAGGGGCCGCCTCCAAAGGCATCCCCAACTTCTACGCCGCTCACCCCCTAAAAGACACAAATAGCCAGCTACCCCACAAAGGGAGTTAGGGGCCCGGAAGCAAGCCCAGCACCAAGCAGTCATGAGCAGCTGGAAACCAAACGGAGGCCCCTCGAGAAAACTCACCGGAGGCAGCAAGCTTCCCTCGGGCCGGGACCGAACCTCAGCCAGTACTCTTGAGCTTTATGGAATGCACTGGAGATGGACTGCAACATGCTCTGGTTTGACACACAGGCTGTTACCTTGAAAACCACTTGCATCACCCATTTAGCCACTCCAGTGGGAGCTGGCCTTTAAGCGCAAGTTTTGAACCTAACAGAGGCACATTTTTCTTACTTTCGCCTCCTTGGTGGGGACGCCAAGGCACAGAAACGTGACTTATATCTGGGCAGCCAACCAAGACACTCCAGATCGTATGCAGCTGGGCAAAAAGCAGGATTTCACAGTCTGTCAAAGTCCATGCAATGCGAGCGACACCAAATCAGAAATCAGTGGCCAAATGCACCCTTGTCGCAGTGGTGCCGGCCACCGGCTCCACCACATTTCCCTCAGCCTGCGGCCACTATTATTTAGCTGCTGCTACTCATCCTCTGAGCGTATCATTGTGCAATTCCTCCTTACAGAGGTCTCTCTGTGCATTGCCTGGAATTTATTAACTGTGTGTGAGTGTTGGGTTTTTTTTTAAGGTTCCAAGAAAACGGATAAAACCATTTTACGTTTTTCTGGAGGGGCTGCATGGAAGCGTCACGCACGAAGCCCACGGTGCTTCGGGAGGCATGTGCGTCCCAGCAGCATCGTGCAGCGCACGAGCCCCGTGCTCCCACTCCGTTCTGCTCCGCTCCTGCGCTCGCTGCCAGCAGTGCCACTCGGCACGGACCACCTTTACTTACATGTTGCTCACAGACCACCTTTACTTAAGGAGACCCACGCAGAGCAAGGGGCTCCGCTCCCAGCCCCCTTCGCCAAGCCCGGCAGGGTGGGACACAGCGGAGACGGAATTGCTTGGGGGGATACAGGAGCGCTGGGGCATCTCTGCATGGCGCCAGGCGGCGATGCTCCAGGCTGGGGCGGCCATCTGGGAGCAACGTGCAGGGAGCGGAGCGCGCAGCGGGCAGCAGCCCCTGCCGCCTCCCCGCGGCGGGCGCTCGGCCGCCTCCCCGGCCCCGCAGCTTGACTTCATTCGCTCCAAATCACTTCCACATTTCCCCGCCGTCATTACCGAATATTTTGCTCCTGACCTCACTTTTGTTTTTTTCTTTCTTTTTTTTCCCTCTCTTTCTCAGGCGGCGGCAGCGCGGGGAGCCGGGGGCGCTGCCCGTTCCCTGCTCCCGGGGCCCGAGGCGGGATGGGGGGCGGGCAGGGGGCCCGGGCCGCCGCTCGCCCCCGTCCCGCCCGCGGCGCCGCGCGAGGGGGGCGCGCACCGAAACCCGCGCAGCTGCTTCGGGGCCTTTTTTTAAAAAAAAAAAAAAAAAAAAAAAGAAAAGAAAAAAAAAAAAAAAAAGAAAAATAAAATAAAAATAAAAAAAAGAATAAAAAAGAAAAGAAAAAAGAAAAGAAAACAAAAAAAAAAAAGAAAGAAAGAAAGAAAAAAGAAAAAAAAAAACTTTTTTCCCCCCTTCACTTTCGCCTTTTTTCCTCGCCGGAAGCATCCCCCCGCCCGCACTCCCTCTCCCCAACGGCGCCTACCTCGGCTCGCAGCCGCGCGACGGCCACCAGGGCGCAGAGCAGCGAGAGAGTTTTCCAGACCTGCAAAAGAGGCAGAGAGCGGAGATGGGCGGTGGGCGCGGGGGAAACCCGCTGCCGCCGCCGCAAACTCGCCGCCGGCCGCTCACCATGCTGCAGGCGGCGGGGCCCGGCCAGGCGAGAGCGGCGGCGGCGGCAGCGGCGGCGGCGGCGGTGGCTTCTCCCCGGCTGCGGCGGCGGCTCGAGGGGCGGCAGGAAGGG
>JAVCKT010035017.1:0-11850 GCA_032273925.1 Rhynchotus rufescens
AAAATATTTACAAACACAATGAGCTTCAAGTGTATTCCTTTTTTTTTTTTTTTTTGTAGTCTTTTTTTTTTTGTCTCTCTCTGTCCTTTTTATTTACACTTACCTCCTGATTACAGGGGTGTATAATTTCCAGACTTAACATCAAATATCCTCTAGCAATATAAATCTTAATTACTGTATGCTGGAAGCAGTGCTAACAAAAACACGAGATACTTTAAAAGGAAGAAAGTGTGTCCCTATGTACACGTAAAGAATCTCAGCAATTTATTTTCTGCAATTAACAAGATCTAAACCTGTTTAATGGTGAGCAATCTCCAAGAAGCAATATAACATGTGGATAATTATTCAGATCTTTGAATTTCTCTTCCTACTTTTCTTTTAACTGTCCAGAAGAGATTCATACTGTGTCTGACATCTAGTGAGGTAACGAAATATTAGTGACATTTATCAGTCAAAATTATTCATAGAAAAACTTAGACCAGGCCCCAAAATGAAGCTCTGAGTCTGAGTTCCTGTATGCAGGAGAATTTCAGGTACAGATATGCTTCAAAGCTGTTCAGTAGAAATCCATCATCAACTCATTGCTTCACATTTAAGGGAAATGTCACAGCTAATGTACTGTAAGACCATGATTATAATTTAAAATCATTATATGGGCATCCCTTTCTTACTAAAAAGACGACAAGTAAAAGTAACAGTGAAACCAGTAGACTTGTTTGTATGGTTGCTGAGTCTTATGAGACCGAGGAGGTAATGAACTGAGTTTACTCAGGGCAGCTTTTGTGTGTAATGTCAAATTCAGTATTAAATAAATAAATAAATAAATAAATAACCAGTACATAATATATGTACATATAACATTTATATATATAAAATACAGTTATATAAATTTTATATAAAAGTTACTTATTTTTTATTCCAGCTAATATTGACTCAGAAAAAAAAATAAATAAATTTGTTGTCCCCAATTAGCCTCTTTTGACCCTTAGTGGTTAGTTGATAGGAATGGCAAACCCTGTTTTAGGATAAGTAATTTTTATATAGCTCTTAGGCATTGATGAATTGCTGCAAAATATTTCTGATTCTTTTTCCAAACCTTGATGAGAACAAAAGTTCACCTACAGCAAATATTTATAGTCTTTTAAAGCCATTTTAACCTTTTTTGGTAACAGACAGAACTTGACTCTTTGCTCTACAGCTTTTCAGTACCTCACTTAAAATAACAAATTGGCCTCTTCTGCTCTGGGATTGCCTAGCCAGATACAGGATAAATAGCTCCTGAAACCCTCGGGACATTTCTCTTGTCTCTTTGGCTTAATCCATTACCAATCCTGTCATTATCATTCACTGCAGAAAATGTCAAAGCTAATGTACTGTAAGACCATGATTTTAATTTAAAATCATTATATGGGTACCCCTTTCTTACTAAAGACTGTATATCTGTATGTATAAAGTCTATATCCACACATTAAAAAAAAATGAAATGCCTGAATGGTCACACTATATTCAGTGGAGCTACTTAGTACTTATGTGAGAATGTCTTTTCAGGGTTAAGTATTCAGATATTCTTCCAAATATCTGCTGATGTTGCATAGTACCCACTAGGTCCCTCAATAAGGAAAACTATGGTGAGGCTCCAAGAAGGACAAAGGTAAAGGACTTAATAGAGGATAAGATGTGGGCACTTGCCTTGTATTCATCTAATGTAACTTGGATTTTATTGACTTTTGGAATAAGCTAAATTATAAAATGATTATTTTAATGTCAGCATTGCTTTGTGACTATCATCAGGTAGCCAGAGATGCCTGATATTTGAGGGAATTTGGGGAATTTGGAAAAGAAATAAAAAGAGTTGGGAATGTTTCTGGATTATTTCATAGGATTATTTCATTTTACTTCACTTTTTTCCTTTTTTTTTTTTTTTTTTTAATACTCCTATGTGAAATTTACCATTTTGGAAGTTAAATTTAGGCTTCTGTATTCTTAGCCTTAAGTAAGCACACAGATTTAATGTTTTTTTAAATTTCCCTTCCCCTATTCTCAGCTGCCACAAATCTTGAGAGAAGCAGCCTGCTTAGCATTTCTGAGGGCCAAGGGCTAAGACAAGAAGTTTTCCAACCCGTGTGCAAACCTAACAGAGGGATAATGATGTGCTTTAGGTCCACCTATGTCAACCACAAGAGATACGAGGCTGTCACTGCTCCAGCAGTGGAAGCTTTTGCATGTCCTGCAGTAAGTTATAGTCCAAGCGTTAATGGCCTATAATTTAATACGTACTATGTCAGTGGAAGTGATTGCCTTTACGCCTGCTGGCCACAGAGTTAGTTTAACTGTGGTTTTAGCAAGGCTGGCTGGCTCCAGCCCTGCCTAAGTACAAACCTTTGCTTTGCAAAGTGAAACACTCTGGAGCACCTGGCTGGGCGAGCGGTTTGGGTCAAAGCTAGTAAAATCACACTTCCCTCTCCCCTTATCATTTTCACCCAAAGATACAATACATTGGCTTAGGATTGCTCAATTTGAGAAACTGGTCCAGGCTTTTGCTTTATGAAGAAACACAGAAACTTAGCAAACATGTATTTCATTTTTGTTACCAGCAGTTTGCTTGGCTCTAATATTAAAACATTTTCTTTCTCCTCCTATCTTCCAGTTGTCACCTTCCTGAGCAAGGCACCATTTTCTTTCATCAGGGCTTTAGAAATAGCGCCAATTTGTTTCCACCTCCTCTCTGTACAGCTGTGATCTTTAATCCCTGGTATCAATCTCTTTTTCTGTGGTTCCTGCCTCACTCTGTAACCCCTGCAACCTCAGAGCAAATGAGCCTATTTTTGTCCCTTGCGATTTGATGGCAAATAACACAGTTATTAGGGGCATCTTCTCCTTGCTCTGATAATGATGATCTGCCTTCAGTAATTTTTCCATGCCCAAATTGCCAGCATGGCCACAGGGACATTCTAACATGTTTTTTCCTCATTTGGCAGATTGCTACTTTCTTCCCTTTTCCTTTTTATCTTCTGTCTGAGATACTTATTTATTTCAGTTTTAGTTCCACCCAGTTCCCTATTATGGCCTTCTTGTTCATGGGTAACTTAGCTGTCAAGGTTTCCACTTACACTGTTCAAATTTATTGCTGATCACTGATAGAGCTGTGATTTCATTTTGACCAAATCCCTTAATTTCACTCATTAATTTCTCTCAGTGTAGTTCTTCTTCCAGGACCTGAGAAAGGAGATCCTTGATTCATGCCTAAAAAGTTGTCTTATCTGGATCAGGGGCTTTCTAGGAATGATCTGATATGAATTTTCTCCTCTGTATCAAAACCATGCAGGATTACAGGTGACTTTGAGATGAAGAAAGATCTCTCAGGTGACCAAAGGGCCTCCAAATTTTTAATACTGTAATGTAATTACAGTATTAAATGTAATAAGCTACATTTGCAAAAAAAAAAAAAAAAACCCACAGGCAACTCCTTCAGTATGAACATCATGATTAATATATGATCCAATTAGAAAGGTTTGTTGAATATTTCAGTTTTGGAAGGATTTCCAGTTAGTCTTCTGCATTCTCTCTAGCCTACTGGGAAGATGACATTCAGTTTATTAGGAAAAACAGAAGAAAAAGTAGAGAATAAAAACTTCTGTATATCGATTTTAGTAATACTTGCCTATCGTGAACCTTCTAAGGTTCTTCTCAGTTCAACCTACTAACCAGTCTGACTGATGACTGAATATTTTCTGAAGAAAGTCTGTTATTTTTGATTGCCCTTAAAATTACTCCCACACTAAATTTTTGTAAGACCTTTAGTAAATGTAGGCCTTTGGCACTGAAAAAGAAATTTCTTGGAGAAATAGTATTTCTGAAAAAAGACATACATTTTCTGAAAAAGAAGCACTCAACCTGTTGTCCAGGAATGGTTAATTAAAGCTTATATATATATATATATATTTTTTTTTGAATAAGTAGACTTATCTAGCAACACATCTTTTAACAACTTTTATTTCTAACACAGTAAAATGTCACATTTCTTTTTCAGTCAGTCATTACTGAAACAATTATTTACTTTAAGATTAGCATGATTGCTCTAAGATGGGACATTCCTGACCAATACAGAGTGGGCCACAAAGAGTTGATGACAGGGATGGAAGGAATAAACCATGTTGTTCATAAGTGTTTTAGGGAATATAGTAGCAAAAAAAAAAATGCTGCAAGAACTGTCTCATGGTCCTTTCAGAAAATTGAGGTTGTCAGTTGCAGTATTTGAGTTAAATGCTAACATAAGTAGCTGCATTTTACCTCTCTAAAGCTCATGGAAATTAAAAATATTAAAAGATAAACGGGCATGCCTTTTTTTTCTTCTCAATAATGCATTCTATCCCCCAGTATCACTGGCTATTTCTTATATTGTTTGGTTCATTCCACCTGTAGCTGAACTAAGAAAAAGGGCATCTGATTCTTCCTCTTGGAAACAGTTTCTTAATTTTCATTGTTAAGCATTATTGCAATCACCCTATTCTTTACCTTGCTGCCATTTTACAGTTATCATCACAAAAATTATCTCTCAAATTCCTGTAAAAACATAGGATGTGGGGGATGTAATTAACCAGTGCAATTTTGACAACAAGAAAGGTTCGTGTTTTATGGTAAATACTAGGATAAGGACAAGATGGTATATTTCAAGGTACAGTTAGAGGTACTTAAAGAGTAAATCCACTAAGTGTTGGGTCACAAGTCTGATGATTGTTAGCAAAGTTTCACTATCATCTTCCTTAGT
The DNA here is from genome assembly GCA_032273925.1 of Rhynchotus rufescens. Lineage (NCBI taxonomy): Eukaryota > Metazoa > Chordata > Aves > Tinamiformes > Tinamidae > Rhynchotus > Rhynchotus rufescens. The sequence continues at coordinate 4,769 of JAVCKT010035017.1, forward strand.
GAATGGGAGACACTATTCTCTATCTTATATAAAATTATTGAGATCTGTAATATTTTAACTTTGAGGTCATCAAAAAAAATCCTTCATCCCTGGTGAAGTACTTTTTAATAGTGAATATTTTTTTGCCAGAAGTCAAACTTTGGATCTTTGCTTTTTTTTCCCCTAATCCTCTAACTCAGAGAGAACTGAATTGATTTTTTTTTTTCTTTTGCTTAGGTCCAATAACTCGCTCAACAGTGATTCTTCACTCTATGTTTGGCTGGGAATGGAATTTTAATTTTCTAATCAGATGATGTGAGCCATGCTGTTCAGACTTCATTTTAGACATCTTAGGTATTTAGAAGGTTAAGAACATTTCTGCCTCAGCAGGATGCACAGCTCCTGATTCTCGTTCTATCACACAAAGTTTGGATTATTGCCACTTTTCTTTTCAACTTTTCTTGACCATTCACTGCACAAATCCCTGATTAGCAAAAAATTCAGCATCTAAAACGATCACTTACATACACCATCTTATCAGAATACAGCCAAGGATTCTATACTTACCGTCAAATGAATAATTACTTTCATCATGCTTACAAACTATTCACTTTTGTTTTCACTGGCGTTTACCTCTCTGAACTGCTGATCAATCACTTTCCTTACAACTAAGACTTGTCATAACCCTTTGTGTTTGATTTATTTTTAATGAGGTACTTCCCATTGAGGCTATAAGACTATTAGAGTATGATAAACTAAACTTTTTTGAGGCTTCTTCTTCCCTTTTTTATTTTTTTTTTTTTTTTTTGGATGCCTAATCTTGACTTCTCTAGCAGAAGTTCTGTTTAATTTTAATGTAGTTTAAGTGTATAATGCCATGTGTTGCTTCTGCATGAAGTGCGCTATATAAATGCAAATCAGCTAATTAATTCATAACAACAAGTATTATAGCAACACATTGACTGTCATGCTCTGCAGTTTCAAATTGAACACTGCGTATATGTTGTGTTGGTAGAGGAGTTGCAGCAGGAGGGTTAATAATTTTAAACCTAAGTATCCTTGGCTTTGTATACAGACCTGTGATTATCTATCTGAAGCCGATACAAAATTGATTAACGGACTACAGGTTCTACCCTCAGCCCGAATTAATGGATTTCTTTGTGAATTTTGGAGAAATTACTTGTTTGGATACTTTCAGACATCATCCGCTCATGAACTGGGGATAACGATTCCTTTTCCCTCTGAAAGATTCACAGAAAGCTGTGGATAAATTGAGTCATGTAAGTGGAATGTACTAAACATGATATAGGTTCTCAATAAATCATGCTAGGATCAGTTTAGGATTGCTTGAACCAGGATATAACAAAACCATAATTATATGTCATGTTTATCATATCATAAAATCATAATAAAATTACTCCTCCATTCTCCATTTATCTCTATTCCGTTTCTCAAGGGTTTCTATATAAAGTCTATCTCCTAGACTTAAAATTCTCTGAAGTTTCAACAAATTATATATAAGTATCATATATACATGTATTATATATGCTACATGCACATACAGAGTATACATTTGTATTTGTTTACATACGCATATATCTATAAAAATATATGTATGTTTAAAAGTATAAAAGTATATATATATGAAAGTATATAAGTGTATATATATATATGTAAGTATCTGGCAGGTATAAAACAGACTTACTTCCAAGATATTTTAATATTTAATGTCACTAAGTACTAACCTTTCTATACGGTCATAATGTAAAACTTTTATTTTAAAAATATTAATTTGAAACTTGTTGTTTGAATGACAAAAGCACTGAGATGAACCTGAGTGTTTGAAATTCTTTTTCTATGCCTCCAGTAGAAAAAAAAGATCCATGGGACACTGAGTATACATCATGGATAAAACTCTGAATGCTCAGAGAAGAACTTCATAACTGAGTCATTGTCACAAAAGTACTTTAAACAGAATTTCAACAATCAACATTCAACAATTTCTGTTGAACTTTGCAGTGGAGAGTGCTGTCTAGCTATTCAAAAGGAAGAATAGATCAACAAATGACTTTCAAAAAATGGAAAGCTTGCAGGTTCTAGAAAATTTGCAAGGAAAACTGTGGAGATACTCTGTACAAAAAAAAAAAGTTCTCAATTACTTTTTTTTACAGGATATAGGATGGAGATATACCCACTGATTTTGATAGTCTATAGCAAGATGGTTGACTGTCAAGCATTTTGGCCAATACAGTGATTGCTCTGTATAACAGTTTATCATCATATCTCCTCCCCACTACATATCTCTGACAGATGTTGAGACCCAAAACTCTCATCCTAAAAACAACAGCTACAACCAAGTACAAAAATGTCCTTCCCCTGTCTACTCATTTAAAGATGCATGAATCATTACAGCTCTTGCACAGTAACCGAGCCAGATTTGGCCAGTACTAGACCCTCACAAACAGCAGTCAGCAGAGTACACCAAAATACTTGACATACACCTGGATCTGTAGTAGAACATCTGAGAGATAGAAACATTACTTTCAAAGAGGATTTTTTTTTACATTTATATCATTTTTTTCTCACCAATTGAATACATCTAAACTCAGTGTTGCTTCCTGCAAGTCTTTCTAAATAGTATCACAAGTTTTTCATCCCCAAATGTTTTATTCACCAACAGTTCACAAACTCATCAGAACTAGTCTCTGAGCTACCTTCAGACCAGTAAAGCTTTCCTCGATTTAATCAAAGTTATTAATAAGCATTCTCCAACAATAATTTCAAAACAATTGGATATTTGGTATGATTGTGGTTGAAAGGTCTAGCTGTGGATTAAATACATCTTTATGAACACATATCCATCTAATTTTTATACAAGTATGTACATACATGAATGCATGTATGTTGTACACAGAACACATACAGCTATGTACATTTTTTCGGAGCCACCCTGTTTGAACATACATAAACAAAAATTGAAAGTAAATTTTGCATGTTCAGACATAGACGTTTAATAAAGGAAGGGAAAAGTGAAAAAAAATCTTAAATTGCCCAGTTATGGAGAAAATTACCAAGTGAAAGATTGAAAAAGACTTTCAAAAATATAATGCTGATTGTAGCTGTATAACTATTCAAACTAGCATATTTCTATCTACTGTTTTGTTGCATAGTTAAATTAAATATATGAATGGTGAAAAAAATTTTATACTGTATGAAGGCAATTAAACACTTCAGATTGCTAAAAACATGATCTTAATTATCTGCATATTATGCTTAGAGGAAAATCATTAGCTTTCTCTTTATGGAAGCTGTCAGTGCCAAAAAATATTTTATTCCAGAAAACTAGATTTAAGGAAAAATTTTCAAACAATTCATACTTAAGTCATGAATAGTTTTATTTGGCTTTTTCATTTTAAACACATAAAAATTTACTTATGCAGCTAGAGATAGCAGAATACTCTTTAAAAAGCCTGAGAACTTGAGGAAAAAATAATGACTCCTTTGGTCATTTATCAGTAATAAGAGAGAGAGGCTGATGTAGGCAAAGATATTTCATATAAAACAAATATATAGTTCCTAAGAAAACAGAAATGGGATGAGAACTGAAACCTCAAGGCATTACTATAGCACAATTAAGTAGTTACTGTAGGAAAGACATAGAAATTAAAATAAAAACAAAACCAAAAGCAAACATAAGATTTGTGTTGTAGCCATCTGAAATTGAGGTGTCGAGTTTAAGCTAGTGATTGGCATTTTCTCCCTGGTTTAGTAGAAAGAGGTAGAGAGATAATTCTAGTGCTTGAATTGTTCTACCCCCATGTTGGAATAGAAAACACGTATAACAACTTTATTCTTTGAAGCTAGAGAAGACTGATCTGTGTACTGAAACAGAAGACTCATCCAATCACAAAAGTCACACGGAAATAAGAAAAAAATAGTCACATATAATCACAAAACTTGGTATTAAATAATTAAATGTACAGGCAAGGGAAGGTCATTTTAATGCAGCAACTAAACTACATTGCTTCAAAGCATGTCTTGAACTACTACAAATAGTGCAAAGGTTAAGAAATCACAATCTGATTGTAGACATAAGGGTTTAAATGAACCATATAAATTATCTCTATATCTAATATAACTTATATTTGTGAATTTGTTTGTGAATTCTTAGTTAATCTTTAAGTATTTGAAGATTTTGATTAAGACAAGGCTTGACAAGAGGATATGGGCACACATTTTGGCTCTGTCACTGATTTTTTGTGTGATTTAAAGCTTTTTAACATCATCCTTCCTCATGTGCAAAAGAAGGTGAAGCTGTTCCTTACTACTTTTGCTCTCTATCTCATCTATTGATGGCATATCATATTAACTCTTTCTTATCTTTTCTAAGGTAGATACTGTCTTCTCCTCTATGTTTGAACAGCTTCTGACACATGTGGATCTCAACTTCCAGTTGCACTTCAAAGTTTTGCTGCAATAAAATTTAGAACAGAATACTAGGTCTTAAAGGATTCAGTGATTAATAAAAGTAATAATAAAAGACTTGGGGCTATGAAAGCTCTCGCCTTCTCTACTAAGTGAGATTAAGCTAGAAGATCAGCCAGCCCTTCAATTAATGGCAGTGTTAGCCTGTAAAGGGAAAAAAAAAAAAATACAGGGTGTAAGAAATTCAGAAACACAATTTAAACTACTTATTTTTCAAGCTATTATAATGGAACCAAACTTTTTTTTTTTTTTTTTTTTTTTTTCAAGGTAAGACAAGGCAGGAAGAACGCAGGAATATGACAGGGTCATAGTAATGGCCCAAAAGATCACTGAACTGCAGAATTACATTCTCAGAGGAGGGGAAGAGCTCAGAATTTGGCTTAATGGATGTGTTGTTATTAGCAGCAAGTCTGGTGTTTAGGAATAGCCATGGGTGACTGAAAACACATATACTGAATCTAGCAGGTTTGCAAGCTGTCCTTTGAGAAAGCAGAATTAGCTGAGAAATTCATGCACTGCAGTGTATTGGCACATCATATGCAGCAGAGGCCCCTGAGAAAGGATCTCTTGACGATCTTGATGATCTCTTTGGCATGTCATTCATGCCAACAGTCCTAGAAATAGCCTATGATCTTGATATTTCCACAAGGCAATGCCCAGTCTAAGGCATCTGGGATGGTATTTCAGGAGTGCCAAGAACTCAAAGTCAAAAACAACCTCTTAAAACTTTGCTTTTACCTTCTGTCTTTCAGGACCTATGAAGTCTTCATTTTCACAAGAATTCTAAGGGTTAGTTAGTTTTTCAAAGAATTAGGTATGTAGGACAGCAGGGATTTTTTTTCATATATCCATTAAGAAAAATATAAATATAAATAATACATAGTTTGCAATACAAAGGAAATTCAGGATCACTGACAGGCAATACTTGATTTATTCATTCATGGTAATAAAAACAAATTAAACAAATAATAGTAATAATAAAAAAGCTTATGTTTTATGGAATGAACAAAGATCCTAAACAGTCTTATCGCTGGATATTTCTAGCTTTCCAGAGTATGTGTCATAGTAAAACATGTGTTATTTACCCAATAGACCAGAGCATTTTCTCTGGAGAAGATGAGCTTGTAATGGAAATGCTGACACAACCTCAACTATAACAGCATGAACGAAGACACTTTAATAACATTTTTATTGCTGTAACATCTTTTAAAAATGAAACACATGGGACTTGTGCTTAAAAAAACCGTCAAGACTGAATTTGTTAGTTCTATTCTCTTTATATGATGGGAAATTAATCCAAATTCCAAAGACTGAGAAGTTAACTTACCCCAAAAATATTTAAAATCTTTGAAGGGAAAGAAAATTAATGGAAATATTAACATCTTTATCGGGAAATATATTACTATATAAGCAAATATTTGATATTTGAACTCAAATCTTTTAAAGTGGTGGTAGATTCTCTCTGTAACTCTGCAGCTGCAGAAAATACTGAGCAAAGACAGGAAATGTTGAATTTTCTCCCAAAATCCCAAAGCAAGAGTGGTGGGGGTTTTGTGAAACACTAATACGAAATTTCAGGAAGCTCAAGAAGATACTAGCACATAAGAGGCTTTCTGCGAAGGACATGCTATTAGCAAAACTATTAGAATTAAACAATGTATTTTTAATAATTGTTCTGTATTGTGCATGAGAACTGATCTAACCACTACTTGAGTCTCCTTCCAGGAAAGTATCAACTCCAGATTTTAGAGAGAGAAACTGGGGAAAACAGAACCCAGATGTCATGAGGTCAGTTTGAGTAAACTGGGGGATTTTTTGTTGAAGATTTCCTGTACTTTGAGACATGCATTTCTTAACAAATCACAAAAATACTGTCATGAAGGAAAAAGCTTACGAATGAGTCATGTGAAATAACCTTGTGCTCAGAAGTTCAACAAGATTCCAGGCTGAAGTGTAAGTGTTGCTAGGCCCAGATTAAAAACTCCCTGTGCCTTAGTTAAAGTTTACAGTAAACCCTATCTGCTGCTGGCATAGTCTAAAAGATGAGAGATGCAGTCAAGTTGTTGACCCCATTCGATGAAGACGTCATGTCAATAGCTTGTCTACAATGATAGAAGGTTAACATGAGCATTCATAATTAAATAATTAAAAAGTAACCATTTTGTGTGATATTCTTGGTCTGTTAGAATGCCAAATTCTGTCCAGTATGAATCTTCAAGAGATTCTTGAAGATTCTTCTGACATTTCTTACTGATCCTTCCAAATTAAAACAAATTTTAAGTGCCATACATTAGTGTCCTTCAGCAAGTAGGCCACTTCTAATGTAGAGATGTACCTAAATTTTGTGTAACGTAGTAGCCTAAATTCTGCTAATTCTGCTAATTCTGCTTTGAATCACCTTTGTATGACTTAATTTTACTTCATTAGTTGCAAATTATAAATAGTCTGTTTCAGGTTCAAGCTATTTAATGAAATAATGAAAGAGCAATTGAACACTTAAAAGGTAAGGATTATCCATGTTCTGTATAACTAGGTTTCTTCTAATCAAATATCTCCAGAATTTTTTTTTCTTTTTTTTTTTTTTTTTTGACACCTCTCTGCATATTACCAGAATTAGA
>JAVCKT010035018.1:0-10379 GCA_032273925.1 Rhynchotus rufescens
AGAAAAAGAAAAAGAAAAAGAAAAAGAAAAAGAAAAAGAAAAAGAAAAAGAAAAAGAAAAAGAAAAAGAAAAAGGGGCTTGTGGTTGTGAGCTGCCTTGGAGAAAAGCAAAGCCCTGGGATTTCACAAAGAGGGCTCATCCAAAAGTTCTTCTGCTGCACGGGAATGAACCCTCAAATGCGGAATCCTGGTCTTGGCACATGCCATATTAACATGAACTAGAGCAAGATTTGTTACAGGTTAAAAGCAAGCAGAATTAATGCCGTGTTTTCCAGAATTCCTAAAATTACAACCTTTTTTCTACCAACCACCTGGAAAATGCAAATAAAGTACATGTCGCTCAGAACGATGCTGTTTCCTAAAATTTAAATCACAGCTGAGAGTGTGGATAAACCCATCTAAGGGAAGAAGAGAAATTCCCAGGCATCGGTGCCAAAACTAACTGCATATGTTCCCCAAACTCGGAAGAAGCTGTCAGCTTCTAGCTCTTGGGCCATATGTTAGCCAGATGAACTAAATCGATCCATAAGCCTAACCAGGAAGATATCGTGATGGCTGTAACTGTGATGCACTGATTAAGAGTCTGTTTTTCTCAATTAAAGACATCACCATAATTACTTTCAGTTGAGTCATGCCCACTCTCCTAATGCACCCATCCTCAGAAGATATTTAACACAATATACTTTTAGTCTGCTATTTATCTCACGAGCCCAAAGCTCTTACAGGCAACAATACAACTGTCCAACATGGAAGATTAACAAATTAGGGAATAAAATGAACAATCTGACCAATCCTGAGAAATTCTATTTTGTCAAGCTTGGTTCTAAGTGAATTTTCATGAAGCTTAAGCCCTTTAGTCTTGATGACTATCAAAAGGAATGTTTCTACAGAAGACATCCATAAATTGTTTTCTGGAAAAAGTTAAAACAGGATTGCAATATTCATGGGCTTTTCAGATTGCCCTACTGAAGAAATCTATGCTTTCATCACTCTCTAAACAGAATACATCGAATCCTAAAACACTTCACTAAGTTTTTATTTGGTCTCTACTTAGGTAGAACATCTAAAGAAGTCTATGGGAGCTTTGCTGGAATATGGGTTGAGAAGTTCTTTCTTCTTATTTTCATGATAGAACATGGGTGCAGAAGAGCAACAGTATGCAAAATGGATGAAAAAGCTTCACACTTGCACAGTTGCCTCTAACCAGAATTGTATCTCCACATAAAAAGAGGGCCTCGGGAGAGCTAACTGTCCATGTCAGATTAGCTGATAACTAACAAGATGTAAAGCCTTTTATATTATCATTTTAAAATAAATACTGCCATTAATGACCCCTGTAGAATAGGGAAAGATCAACAGTCATAACTAACCTATAATTATAATCCAAATATATAAAACACATGACATACTCCTTTGAGTTCCTTCAGATAACACACAGTTTCCCTTTGTATTCAAGAAGTTAAGAAACTACTGTGATTTAATAAACCACCAAGATTTCCTTTTCCTTATCCTGCACACACTTTGGTAACACAGCCACAAATTCTGTTTTTTATTCTGGCCTGCATATATGTATTGCAATAAATACAAATGTCACAAGACTTTAATTCAGCTTTTAGTAAATGTCTATGACCAGTGCTGGAAACACAGGCCACCTTTACAGCACTTGGCCTAAGTGCAGAGCTGACTTTTATACTGTGTTGTCAGATAAAAAAATGGTTAAAATGTATGCTAACTAATTTTAACTGCCATCGCTCTTAACTGCATATGGTGCAAGTAGAATGAACATTCATGGGTAAAAATCTCAACCTATTGGTTTACCGAATAGACTTAATAGAGAGTGAGAAAACATCCCTAATAACTCCCAGCAAAAGGATCTCTCCTAAACTATCATGTGGCAGGACAATAAGCCAGATGTGGTAATAGGCATGTAAAGCTTGAGTTTTAGGGCTCATTGGCCTAAAGATAGTTTTGAAATGCCAGCTGAGAAGCACGAGGGCATTGAACACCTCCGGACAAGGCTAACAGATCTCAGTTATCCCTCTTGGGATACTTGTGTCTTTGGGGAGCTTCATTTGGGGGCTAGGAATGGGCCTACAGCAGCTCAAATGGCAACAAATGCCTAAGACTAAGCTATCGAATTGAGCTCTTACTGTGCAGAGAATACCAGTGCATGCGTATTGAGCTGTGCTTTTACATCTACCCACTGCTTTCTGACTTTTTTATTCTTAATGCAAATATTAGGAAATCAAATTCCTTCTGTTTTGGGCCAAATAAAAACACCAAATAAGATAGCAATGAAAAGCTGTGTTCACAAAACTCCACTTTATGCCCTTCAGCTCTTGTCTGAGCAAATGAATACTAAATCTCTGCATAATAAACTGGCTGCAGTGCACAAAATTTCCACTGACTCTAGAAGAATCTGGAATTTTAAGAAAAAAAACATCAGTTTTACATTTTTCAAACACACTGAGCTCAATCGTGACAGCTATTCCCTCACAAAGCTCCTGACTGAACAAATCACGTTGGACTGAATTTTCCCAGACTTTTGAATTTTCCTTTCAAAATTGCATTTCTTGGAGTGGATCCTGAGTTTAGGCAAGTCTTTTACAGCAGCCAACACAACTGAGTGGCTGATTTCAAATGTTTGCCTAGTTTCTGCAAAATGGCATTACTTGAGTTCTCACCTTTCTTCTCTGGGTATTGAGAAAGCTACTAGGAAAACCGTCTGAAAAGAAGAGATTGCCTCTCTGCAAAGCTCCCTCAGCATGTCCTCAGATTTCAGAATATGGATTTAAAACCACAGAGTTTTATCCATATTTATTCAAGAGCTCACAAAAATGGTAAATACTACTAAATTGGAGTTTTCATATAAATAATATAATCTGCTATCTTATTTTCACCACTTCAGAAGAAAAGGAAGCCTAAGACTGGTAGTAGCATTCAAGCTGTATAGATTTTATTTTGCCCATACTTGCTTTTTCCACTGGCAGTGGTGATGCTTTTACATGACTGTATTTTTCCCTATATACACATTAAAAACAAGACTCCTGGTTTAGAGCCCTGAAACATTAGGCAGTGCAATGTGCACCCACAAAGGAGACATGGGTTTGGATTGAAAACAACCTCAGGGACCTGGGTCAGTGGAGTACAGACATCTTGTAACTACACATTTATTGAACAGGGAGTTTCCTTAGGCAGTGTGTTGCTCTTGTGTTCTGGAATGTTTTTCTTTGAGAGCCAGTATACTGTCTTCGAATGCAACAAGAAATCAAATTAGGACTCCTGGGCTCCATTTCTAGCCCTGCCACTTACCCATGATAAGATATTGGACAAATCATTTAACATAAATATCCTCCGGTTTACAGAGCTGAAATACTGCACATGGGTGTAGTAAGACTGATGAAAAGTACTATAACAGCATTATTAAAGTGCTTTCTCCCAGATTTTGAAAAATTCCTTATCAAAGGTTTTCTGCACCTCCCTTGCTGAATTAAAGTTGACTCTTTCTCCTACGACTCTCCTTTTCCAACAACAAAACTCTTCGAATGGCTTAAGGTTTCTGGTCCACTTGTACAAGATTTCAGAATAGGACTAAATATCGTGCCATCAGACTAAAAGAATTTATGACCTGATTGTCTTCAAGTCTCAAGAGAGAGTGGTGTAATATGCTAGTATCTCTCCACATGTCTTAACCTGACTTCAGCTTATAGTCCGGGGTTATTTGTGAGGACGGACACCTATTTCCTTCTTCATCCTGTCTATTTTCTTGCAGGGCTAGACATGGCAGCCCTTCCCTTTCATTCAGTTTGGGCTCTGTTAAGCAACTATTGGTTTGCGTAACATCATCAAACCGGTAAAATTATCTTCAATTCAGTTCTTTTAATGCACGAATTAATGTTAATCAAAACCCTGAGGATCAGGTGCAGCAGATTAGAAGTACTAAAGGGAGTTCAGCTACATCAATTAATATTTAAAAAAGACCAATAATTTCATATGCAGCCAAATTTAGCAATGGTATAAGGTATCTATGCTGAAAGCAACAGACACATCCACTTATTTCAGGGCTAATCTTTACTCATAGTATATGTACAACTAGGAAGACCTCATAAAATGTAAATGCAAACCATTTAGGAGCTAATAAAAACTCTCATCATTATAATTAAATATCATATAAGAGAAGTCCATCTTCCCAAGACTCACAAAGAAGCTCAGTGCTTCCATTTTACATACAGAAACAAAATCTGAGACTAACATTTCTGGGACAGCTCCCTAATTTTGGTTCTTTGATTTGAAGTGCTATGCACTGATGAATCTAAGTACATTTTTCAGCTGCTTTCAGTCTTCACTTGGACTCCCTTTGCAGTCAACGAACAGAAGTGGGTGCTTGCAGTAGGGGGTCTAGTTCAGATGCCTGTCTCTGTGATGGGGCAGATCACCTTCAGTGTGCCCACTACTCTCCAACGACTGCAGTGATGGAGGCAACAGACTAGAAGTCACCAAGAAGAGCCTCTGAACCTCATTTTCAGAGGCTCTTCGCATCTCTGGCACCTATGAAAACTGTAACAGCTACAACTGCTTGATCCTTGCACGAATCGGAAGATGTTTAAAATGGAGCTTTCCAGAATTAAGGCTTAAAACTTGAGAAAGTACATTGCAAATGTGTGCAACAGCAGCATTACAAGAAATATACCCCACTTGTGTGGTCATTTGTTTTAGACGATGCTGTCTGTCCGGCTGCCAGTGAGCCAACAGCCCGAATGGCCACGAGGCAGTTCATCGTGCTTCACGAGACACCATTATTTCAACCCCACCAGGACCTCTGGTGCAAATCTAACAGAAAAATTATCTAACGAGCCCTCCTCTGCTCAGCATACAGCTCTCTCCCTTTACAACAAGGGCATTCTCCAGCAAGCACCCCCTCCAGAGTGTGGGGCTCGATGGCTCTCCGCAGTTGCCCCTCTTGCTCCTCGTGCTCTTTTCCTTGTTTCCTCTTCAATTACAAAAGAAACCTGACCTGCACAGATGGAAAATTAAGTATTGCCAGGTTGGTCAATCTACCCAGCAGCCATTCAAACTGGTCTGATAAAGTATTTAAGTAGTTGCAACCAAAATAAGCACCAGAAGGTGGGAAAAGAAGTGCATAATGATTGTAGCTAGTAGGGTACTGTTTATGTTCTATAAGTTAGAGCACCACAGAAAACACAGAACACAAACTACTACTACCAGTAGCAATATTTTTGCATGCGTTAATTAATATCTGCGTACTGAATCATGGCTATGTGTGGTACACTAAATTAGAAAGGATATAAATCAGCTTACTTTTACCACTAATGTGTCAGTGATGTCAATTGGTCTTCCAAAGCCCAGTGGCAGCATCATCACTCAAAAATATAAACGGCCAGTCCCAATGACCAGAGCACAATGTGGTTTGATCACTTTCAATGTACTCCAGTCCCTCGCAATGTCTGCATGGTTGCAGTAGTGCATGCTAGAAATACCAGAGATTAGGTAAACAAGATTAGATAAATTAGCAGAATCGCCCTTCACCTTCACACTGTCACCCTGACCTGCACATGCCCAAGTAGCAAAGAAATGGCCACAAAGTAGAAGTAGAGGGGAGGTCTTTTGGGGCTGTCCTTCCTTTCTCCTTCACTAAGTGACTTTTTAGGGACTTTCCTGCATGTTAAGCATCTTTTTTGCATTGCTTAATATTGTTATTAATAATTCATATTTTTGTCTTTCTACTCTCACTCTGACAACTTTTATTTTTAATCAATGGGCATGTGTCAAATTGCTTTGTTATTTATTTATAATGTAAGCTGACAAAAGGATGGGATATGTGGTATAAAGCTGAGAGAGTGCTTCTTCCTACAGCTGACATTCTCTGTAATAACTATATGTCTTGTTCTAATTGGTAGGGTCCAAACTAATTTTGGCACAAATAATGTAGGACATATTTAGTCAGCTTATATAACTAGATGCCTTTCGTCTGTCTCCATGTTCACATAGTGAAATATTTGTTAGTTTATACTAAACTTAGGTTTATTTGCATGCATGTACATTTTCACTGAGGAGGAGAAGTAGTAGAGCTCACATAGAAAAAGTGTTAATAACAAGGGATCAAATACTGATGCACTTACTTATTTGGGCAGACTCACTACTCAGCTCAGTGTGTCCCATAATACAGCAACAATTTTCACAAAATGTCTATGGTAGAAGTCAGTAGCGCTGATTTTGGCTAATAAAAACCAAACAGAATCACTGGCCTGCCCGGGATAGAGGGGGTGTCAGCAGCACACAGTATAGTTCAAACAGCAGCTCACCTTGGCCCGCAATGCATAAAAGCTGTGAAAACACTTCTTTACTTGAACACATGAAAAATAAGCTGCTGTTTACAACCGGCTTCCACGTTACATACTCGGCATTTGCCTCTTATGCCCCTTTTATGCACACACATTTTGCCTTTTCTGCTATTTGAGACCTCGTCGAGTTACTCTCTGGAATTCTTTTTTTCTTTTTCAAACACTGAAAGCATCTCTCGGTTCCAGCCGAATGAAATTCAATGTTATGACTGCCTTGGTGTGTCCTGAGGCAGCAGACAGCCCTGTCTCGACTGTGGGAATGGCTTGGTGGAGCTGAGGATTGTATTCCGCAGCAATATTTGCATGCTGGACAGGATGTTGTCATACGGGGTGCAGTCATTGTAAAATTAAAATAAAGTGCAAATCTAAGGAAAAAATGGATTAGACACACTCTTTTGAGCTGAAAAGGATACTGTGCCATGCAACTGCTAATTCAAAGGAGGGTATAGACTGAGGTTGTCTCCTTAGACTCTTTCTGCCTGAAAAGCTTCCACTTCCCATTTTCCTATGGTTACCACCACGACGCTTGCTGAGCGCTCGGCGGGGACCCTGCTTGAACTTTTTGTTTCAAAGCATAGCAAGAGGGTTGGTGCAATAAAGTAACATCCCTTCATATCCCGTGCCAGCACAACGGAGTATCAGCAGACACTGGGTCTAGCCGAGTTATCTGTTACAGCTCTGAAAGGCAAGCAAGGGGTGCAGCACAACAAAAATCTCAAAGCAGCCATATGGGATGGCCAGTGATTTTGAGAAGGTATATCAAAAAAGAAGCAAGGTAATGGCTCATCTATTTAGGGCTGCAGTTTGAGGAAAAATTTATTTTCACTCTTAGAATAAACTGCTGTAGTCTACATATGCACATTGCTTTTCTTTTCAAGCTAGCTGGCATTTCATTCTGTTTTAATTAATCTGCCATGGAAGGGAGGATAAAAATTGAAGCACTTTCTTTGATGTTATCCTAGCCTTAATGCTTTCTTTCAATGCCTTCTTCACCACACACACCATGCTGAGAATAAGCATAGCTTTCAGAATGATGATTCTCCCTCATGATTTACAACTTGGGGATCCAAAGAATGCAAATGTCTGTTTCTAAAGAGTAAAGATCACTTAGTAGCCAGATCTTCTCTGACTTAAATCTGCCTCTGATGTACCACTCTTCCTAAATTCAACCTCCAGCACGACTGCAACAACAGTGGGTGGCTCATATGCTTCTGCTATGAACGTTGCTAGCAAGTGGGTTCCCCATCTTCTTCCAAATAAAGGACCACTCAGATTTTGAGTGCCAGAGAAAACTGCAGCCATTTCACGCACTTTGAAGCACAGAAATTCAGCAAAACCAGTATAACTCTTACTAACACTACTGCGTAATCACGGATCAGCCACACATGGTATCTGCACAACTTTGGAATCAGAGAGCACTGAGATGAGCAGATGAGCGGTACAAAACTCGTGTCAGAGATGGGGAGCTAATCCCAGAGTCCAACCTGTCGTTCCTGAGCTCGGACTGGTAGTGCTCCCCTCACGCACCTTTCTCTCCCACGGGAACCTCACAGAATTTCTATCTGTGCTGCAAGTCAGGAACGGCATGGGCAAGTGAAAAATGTCCTTGGCTAATCTACTTGACAGCTTTAGAGTCTAAAAAGGCCAGGGGCAAACGTCTTTGCGTGCACAGATGAGCTGGGCTGCAGGATGACTAAGGAAACAACTATTTAGATATAAGAATTTATAATTCTTATAAAAAGATATAAAAAGAGTATGCTGGAAAGTACCAGCTCTCCTTGGTTATGAAATAATCTCCATTTCCACTCATGGTCTTCCCTTATCTCTTTCAAAACAACACAAATAGAGATGGCAATGGGCTATTCTGTTTTTTTTAAACATTCACATGAACCTGTTTTTACTTAGGAGTGAGATTTTCACAGTATTGAGTATTTTCCCCCTCCAACTGAAGCATAAAATAAAGCTTCCCTTTACTTTGGTGGGTATAAACAGAAGTCACTGCTGAGCACTTTGGAAAAGCTTACCCTAAAAGATGCCCTAAGATCTGAAATAATCATACAGTGTCAGTGTGTACCTGATACTTATGGGTGGTCCTGTCTTTTTCACCATAAATTTTTCATGTCTTATGAGCTGAAGCTTTCCTTTCTTTCTTCCTTTATAATATGCTTGACTTACAGATGCAGTTATGTACTGAATGGCTGGCATATAAAGGTACAGAAGTCTAATGAAGAAAAGTGACTGCCATAGATATTATAGTTAACTATTCAGTGTATATGGCCATATACATATTTACATAATTACAATCTGCCAGGAGCATAATGTAAATGCAGTTTTAAATGTTATTTGCTATGTGTTCAGACTAAAATCCACCAGAACAGAAAAAAAAGGCAGGTTTGACTCTACCTATGACTTGAAGACCTTGGTCTTGGGATGGTGAAAGAGTCAGAACAAGTGGGTCACCTGAAGTAACATATTCTGGAAGAACAAAAACCAAATTGAACTGTAAGGACATCTGCGTGCTTCCAAAGACTAATGATCTTCAGATTTAAATAGAGAGCCAAGGGTCAGGACATCTGGCTTTTCTTCCTCAACTGCCAGTCTATTTGTTGGGTGGCCTACTTCACTTCTCTGGGTCTCTATTTCCAAACAACTAAATAGGAAATGCTAATTATATACTATACAAACAAGCTGAAATGGTGTGGTATATTTTGATCAAGCTCTTTTGAGATCTACTGAAGAGGCATGCTATCTGGGGATTAGGTATTGTTTACAGAAAAACTTTTGAGGTTTTCACGTAAAAAGCGCTGGCTTTCTTGCCATTGTGAAACCAAAGGAAGTTTATCTTTCTATGCAGTCTCCTGACAAAGTATGTGCTTCTGTTATACAAGACTGCCTTACACATTATGTGTACTTTCAAATTATGTATACTAAGAAGTTCTGATTCCATATACACCACAAGCCAAATTTAATTCTGACTTATACACCGAGTAGACACTTTGACCTTCATGAGGTGCCAACCGGGATAAAATTTATCCCAGAACCTTTCTCTGCCAAAGTGTTCCACAACCTTGCTCATGTGTTTTACAGCATTACTTTCTTTTTCCCTGTTCATTAACTATTAAAATAAAATATTCACATGACAGATTTTTGCCTCAGTTTTCCCACAGCAATCATATTTCCTCACCCAAGAGGCTGTCAGGAAGCTTCATTAATTGTTTCTGAAACATTTACAATTTTTCATGGAAATAGGTAAAACATCCGTCTCCTAAAAGAGAAAAACGGTTTCCAAACGGATGAAGTATCTCAGCTCCCCTCCAAAGGAAATATGTATTTTTATTATTCCCTCAGACATAAGGCATTTGAGACACAGAAGTTATAATCAGTTCATTATATTCACTCATCGTGTCTGAAGAACAGAACTTGAGCCTCTTGCCTTCCAGCTCTAGTCTTTAACCCCAAAGCACTGCCTTGTTGTTAAGGCATCTCTGCATACGGTGACAGGCTAGAGGCTATGGTATTAAAGGGGACATCCTGTCAGGATCACAGGAATCACAGGACAGTTGAGATTGGAAGGGACCTCTAGAGATCATCTAGTCCAACCCCTCTGCTCTAGCAGGGACACCCAGAGCATGGGGCACAGGGTGACATCCAGGCGGGGAAACAAAGCCTCTTCCCATATCCATAATCTACCGATGTGAAATCCCCTGTCCCCTTTGCTCAGGTGGTTCTGGACTCACGGGGCTGTTAGCAGAGCTGCTGCAGGCCACAGTGCTTAGTCCGTGTGAAACACAAAGCCCATTTGCAGTAGAAAGAAATTACCTGCTGGCAGCAGCTCACTTGAGCTAACCTTACATGATGGTTTACTGGAGAATGAAAATTTCAAAAACCTGCAAGATTTCTACACTGAAAAAAAAAAAGCAACAGTAGTTGATACAAATAGATAAACACGCTTAAAAAAAAAAAAAAAAAAAAATTTTAAGGCATACCAGGGATGACTAATACGAATTTAAAGGTTGTG
>JAVCKT010035024.1:0-15815 GCA_032273925.1 Rhynchotus rufescens
TTCATTCGGCTCCGTTTTTGCCCCGTTTCCCCCCCCCGTGCAGCCGGGCTGCGGCCGTTGTTGGGAGCCCCGCTCTGCCCTGCCCGGGAAGTGTCCTGGACAAAACCCACTCGTGGTCACCCGGCTCTGCCCCGCCTCGGGGAGCAGTTGGCCTCACCGGGAAATGAGCGTTGGCCTCTACTTTGTCTTGTTTGGGAGTTTCTTTTCTTTCCCCCTTTCACTTTCTGTGCCCGTAAAGGCTGGATTTTGGGCCCAGTTCTTAATTTTTGGCGGGGTGGTTTCCTGCCTGGTATCTGTGTTCCCCATGAGGGGCTTGCCTTTGGTTACACAAATTTCTAGGTGTGAGTCCCCTCAAACTCGGTGTGCCGAGTTCCCTGGGCATCCGGGGGACCTCAGCCTCTCGGGAAATGCCTCCGACTCGTGAGGAATGTGAGGTCGGCCTCACCTGGAGCCCTGGATGCCGGGAGCTGGGATAGGCTGAAGAGTTTCTCTGCTTCTGGACCTGCTTTCCAGGCGTGTTTCTCCTCCCAGCTTCCAGACGAGATTTCTGGGTAAAAGTTGAAAGAGAGCCGGGAGTTGCTGGAAAGCTGGGAAGCGGACGGTGTAGGTGTAGTGACTGGTTGGGTCCTTGCAGATCCCTGTACCTGAGGAGGACAGGGAATCCCTGGAACCCGGGGGACAAACATTGCGTTTGTGAATCAGCCACGCAGCCGAGTTGTCCCTGTAAGGTGCTGATTCCTGTCCCGTGCCCAGTGCATCTCTTGGCCCAAGCCCCTGTGCAGCGGAAACTCAGAAGTGTAGCTTAGTGATGCAAAGGGCTTGCTGATTTTGTGCCCTTGTGTAGCAGAGCTGGTCTGGACGATGCGAGATAATACCCCAGAACTAGGGTTTTCCTTTGCAAATAGATCCACGCAAGGATAAAGTATTACTGTCATTTTTTTTTCTTGGACTGTTGGCCTGCTCTGTCCCCTTTCCTCCAAGGTGACATTTCATCCTACCAGCTGTAACTAACCCTCTTATTCCCCTCCTTCAGATGTTCAGCCTTTCTCCCTGGTGGGCCCGTCTGTCACTGGTGACTGTGGTGGCCCCAGGGCACCGGAGGCCTCGAGCTGTGACCTGCGTGTCTAGCCCTGCCTGGAGCTTGCTGCTGCTTGTGGACCTTCAGCCCTGCTGTGTGGGCACTAAGCTGTTCTCTAATTGCTGAGTGCTTCAGATGAAGCTTTCCTTAAATTGCTTTCTTCAGGGATGTTTTTTATTCCCCTTTGAGTCAGCTTGTGTTGGCTCTCCTTGGGAAAAGCTATCGGATGAGGAGGGCATATGGCCCAGGATGGTGGCAATGCTAAATCCACATTGCTAGAAACGCTGGGAGCAATCCCTGCTTCCCAACAACCTGCTGCTCTTCATCAGCTCTCTTCCCATCCCGGCCGCTTGAGCTGTCTGTCTCCTCACATCAGGCTCCTGGGGAAGTTCCTGCTCATGGTATTTTACTTTGTGGTGCTCCAGACTCCTCAGGGACACAAGCAAGTTAGTTTTCCAGTTTCTGTGCAGCACATGGATGCTGAGGGTCACTGTAGCCCGTTCTGGGACCTCTTGGTTAGAGATAGATACCTGGTGGCAGGGAGCAGGTATGTGATGAGTCTATTGAACTTAGGCCACACTGAAAATAAACTTCTTGTGCTCATTATCCATCCTCCTGGACAAACTTCTGCATGGAAAAGGAGGCCGTGCCCAAGGAGGTGAGATGTACAGCAGCCAAAACACTATCCTGATGATGCATTTGTAGGTGCAGCCCTGAGCTGCAGTGGACCACTTGTTGCAAACTACCCTGTGTCTTCTGTGCGGGTCTGGCAGAGTTGCTGTGCTCCGAGTTCTCCCCGTCGCTGAGCAGATGTGTCTGCAGTGCGAGAGGCTCCAGTGCCAGTTAGGATGCGTACTGGCTGCCACCTTCCTAAGCTGTCTTGGCAGAAGGGCTGGGACTGAACTGTGATAGGAACTTCAGTTCCCATCTTGCTGAGGAGAAAATTTTCTTTTTGACATCAGTGGAGGGATAACGTAGAGCAAGCCTGGCTCTTCTGTCCCTGTATGTCCTGGTCCCTTTAGTCACTAGGAGTTGTCCAGTGTTTAGGGATGAAAGCCTCAAAGGGAGGCTGGGGAGCCTCAAGTGCTGTTGAGGAAAGCCTCAAGACACCTTCTTGTGAAGCTGATGCTGTTGCATGGACACCTGGCTCCAAACTGATGGGACAGCAGCGGTTTTTGGATACAATATCCCAACAATCAGTTTGGCATAAGAAGTTCAGGTCTCCATGTAACTTAGCTGCCTTGTGTCACAAAGATTGCAGAGCACCTCAGGTCTCAAAGTAGCATTTTTCTGGATCTCAGCTATGCCTGTGCT
The DNA here is from genome assembly GCA_032273925.1 of Rhynchotus rufescens. Lineage (NCBI taxonomy): Eukaryota > Metazoa > Chordata > Aves > Tinamiformes > Tinamidae > Rhynchotus > Rhynchotus rufescens. The sequence continues at coordinate 2,393 of JAVCKT010035024.1, forward strand.
GTCCTGATGAGAGGTAATGAGTTGCTGTCTTGCTAGAATTGTGAGCCACTGTAGTGTAATTCAGAGTTCAAATAGTTTGACTGCAGATTTGGTCAGTATTGTATCACTTGCCAAAGCTCTGGTTATGTAGCTTATGTAGCTCTTGTTTCTCTAGATTATGTAGGGGCTGTAGTTCAGAGCTGGAATGATGCCGTTTAATGCCTCGGAGCTTTATCCCTGAGATTTGCAAGGCACAAAGCAGCGTTGGCTACGGTTTCAGTGGAGATGAAGTGCTTTTAAATATAGTATGAACACCAGTATATATTTTTAATTACAATTTATAGCACAAATAAGAGTATTGTGGGCTGTGGTCAGAGCCGAGACACCTGTTGCTTGATTTCAAGCCCAACTGTTGCCTTGTTTGTTGAAATTACTATTTGTGTTAACATGTGTAATGTCTGCCTGTAAAACTTAAGTGACTCCCTTCTGCTTAGTGAAGTTTGTTGCTCTGGAGGACAGTAAAAAAAGGCAGGGAGCTGGAAAACCTGAGGGATTTTGATCAGCAGGTTGGGCTTGTTGGAACTGCAGAGGACACACATGTTGGGAAAGGGGTCGTGTAAGTAGAGCGCTGCTCAAGGAGACCCTGTAGCTTTGTGCTAATGCATGTGAGGTGTAGGCGCCACCATGAAAGAGGCTCAATCAAAGCACACAGAAATAAATACTTTTCCATGTAACATATATTGAATGATGGGATTTATCATGCAGAACGTGGCTAAGCACAAGAATATAACCAAATTTGGAGAGAAGACAGGACAGTGGCATGAATGCCAGGTACGTTCAAAGTGACACCTGCTGATAGTGTCCCTTGCACATTTCATAAACATCTCATTGTGAAGAGGAGAATGTTTCTCCCCAGTATCTTTTGCTGACTGTGGCTGGAGAAAAGCAATTCCTTGGGTGGGTGACAAATTGTTTGCAATAGGACAGTTTCTGTGTGTCTGTGTCTGTGTGCCTGAGGGTGACCACAGTAGTTTCTCTCCTCTTTTGCCCATTGTGGTGATGTGAACAAGGCACCATTGGTGGCATTTGGTGCCTAGTTGAGTGTCTCAAAGCCTGACCCACATCACCCTACATGTGCTCCAGTGCCTTCCTTTGGCTGCCCTGGGGCTGTGCTGGCCTGGGAGCTGCTGCTGGGCTGCAAACAGATCATTTTTACTCTTCACCCTACAATTTGTGGCTTCCTGAAGTCTCAGTGAGTCCTTCCAGGTGAGGGTGAGGCCAAATACTCATCCCTGTGGAGGTTTTACCGTAGGCAACATAGTGCTGACAAAGAAACGTTCCTGGGTATGTCTTTACCTTTAAGGTACCTTACTTTCTCAACACATAGAAAGCCTCAAGAAAGCAAAATAATACAAATTCTTGTGTGTGTCATCTGCCAGAAGCCTGAGATTCTGCACCTGTGCTTGTTACATGCACCTGTAAGCAAGAAAGTGAGAATATTACCTGGTTTGGGCCCTCCCTTGCCTGCCCTCCTACCCCACCAGCTTCATTGTCTGCCTTTGTTCTCGCTCTCATTGCAGGGCAATTCTGCTAAATGCTCCAGATCTGACTGGAACTGTAGCCACGCTTGAAAGGTGGGCAGGAGTGGGGAGACAGAAACCGTAGCTCACCTAAGGATGTGGGTTGTCTGAGGGACAGATTTGCAAGGAGCAGCACCTTTGCAGAGCGTGGGTTACGTGTACAAAAAGACGGGACTTGAACAAACTTCTTTATGAATTAATTACAATTTATAGTTGTTGCAGAGGAGCGATTGGAAGGAAGATGTTGCAGTCAACTTTCATGTGCAAATTGGGTTTCTGTAAAGTATGGCGTCACCAAAGTATGAAAAGCTATTTTTTTAAACTCGGGGAGGTTTTTGTTTTGTAAAATAGAAACAAACAGAGAAAAGAAAACAAGAAATCAAACCGAAAACCGCAGACCAAAAAGAAAAAAAAAATCAGAAAGTTTAGAAGCTTCTGACTGCTTGTGCTGCCCGAGAAATGGGGTTTAGCTGGATTCAGGGCTCAGCTCTTTCTGTTCCTCCTACAGCAGGGCACAGCAAGGCAGGTAGGGTTGGTGCTGTTTCTAAGGCAAATCTGACAAAAAAAACGCTACCCACACCTATTTGTTGTGATTAAGGTTACTGGTAAAGAGGTTCGCTGGGTTACTGGGATAGAGGTTCGGCTTTAATCTCAGAGTTAGTTTCGATCACGTTTTGAGCAAGTGCAAGAGCTGGCATGAAAATGATCATTTTAAGTAGCTGTCAGCAAGTAGATGTCATTTTAGATTGTCGGTATCTGTTGTTGGGATCTGTGGGTGACAGTGACACGCGTGTGAGTCACTCGTAAGCACTCCCAAACTACGGCAATATGCTCAAGAAAGGAAAACAAACATTGGTGGTGTGGGCTGCTCGTAACCTTTTCTTCGAAAAAGATACCAGCTTTTGAGCATTGCAGGCTGCTACTGAGGGTATTTTCTGTGGCCCTTGATGCCATAAGGGAGCTGTGTGAGACAGGGGGCCCAGGGCCTCCAGCTAGAGGTGGTGGCCAGGGGAGACATGGGCCTTGGTGGCCGTTCAGCACTGCCTTTCTGCCTGCTCTGCAGCTGCCTGGTGATGCTCCAAGGCAGGAGCCTCCACCGAGTCCTGGACGATTGTGCCACCAGTGGAATAGTTAGTGGAAATTTAATATGGCCATTTTCTCTAGGTAATAAAGTATCAACTAACTTGCCATAACTATCTTGTTTAATGTCCATTAAAAGGCCTGCATACTTCATTCGCTGAGTGAAATTTAATAGAAGTTCAGCTAAGCATTTATTGCTTATTTAATTTAAAAATAAGTTGATCACCACAGTTGGTAACAGGCACTGAGGATTTAATTAACATTCAGTAAACTACCCTGTTAGCTCGGAGTTGTGCAGTCAGGTCTTGTTTATGCACCAATTTGTAACCCCTCAGCCCCTGCCCACTTCTAAGGCAGAGGATGGAGCTGTCAGGAGCTGCAGCCGTTTCCTCCTCTCCCTCTGCTGCTGAGCTCTGTTCCTGAAGAGCATCTGCCAGGGCCCTGCAGCTGGGGATTGGAATGTGCCCAAGGAACCAGTGGCTGCTGCTGTTGGTGGCCCGGCTGGTTGGGTGAAGGCAGGAAGGATGGAGGGGGCTGATTAGTGCTTCTCCTGTCACTGGGTGTAAGTTGCAACATGGGAGGTTCCATCTCCATATGAGGAGGCACTTGAGGCTGCCCAGGGAGGTTGTGGAGTCTCCTCTGGAGGTCTTCAAAACTTGCCTGGGGGCCACCCTGTGCCACGAGATGTAGGTGTCCCTGCTGGAGCAGGAAGGTTGGACTAGGTGATCTCCAGAGGTCCCTTCCGTGCTCAGCTGTTGTGTGATTCTGTGCTAGATGAGGCTAGAGGCTTTATGGAGAGTTGTGGCTGTGCAGCCTGGGCTGGATGTGCATGCCTTGCATGATGAGGTGCAAGTAATCCAGTTCAATGCCTTAGTGATTCATAGCAGAGAGAACTTACAACAGGTGCTGCCCTCAGCCAGGTAGGAGCTCATGGCGCTGGGGTCTGCGAGCTTCCTGAGGAGCAGCACGGAGTGGGTCACTGCGGGTGACCTGCAGCCAGCCCTGCTGCCCTTCCTGTGCTGACGGTACCGTCGCTGCTGCGGTTCGCAGCTCCGTGACTGCGCGTGCATCTGTGATGTGCCGCGTGTGCCTACCCCGAGGAGCTCCCTGTGTGCCAGCAGGTCATTACCTCACCTCAGCAGACTTGATTGCCCTGCTTATGAAGCAAACCTGAATGAGAGGGAGGATTCTGCCAGACAGTGCGATGCTGGGTTGGGAGAGTGATGGGATTAGAAGCCAACAAGTGGTTGTAGCTCCAGCTGTATCTCCCCTGCCTTACTAGCTCCAGCATTGGCAGCATTTGTATTTCAGTGTAGCCACATCAGCGGGCTTGAATTTAACACACCTCAGCACTTGAGGACAGAGACTCGATTTGGATTTTGTGGCTGTGGGCAGATCTTGGAATATACCTCAAAATAACTGCTGTGGGCTTCTGCAGGGAAACACCTGGTGATTGCAGCAGCCATGTGGCAGTTAAGTAGTTAATTACGAGCAACTTGGTTAAAAGAATATTATGAAAATTGCAAAGTCCAAGTGCCCTGAAGTTAGGAAATGCCAGAGTGGGGGTTATTGATAAAACCTTAATTTGCACCCCCACACAAGTGGGTATCATGATACAGCCACTTAGTTGCTAGAGCACCTTCTCTTTGTAGACAGTGGAAGGTGATCCTTAAGGAGCAGCTATTCAGTTTCTTTAGTTTTTGTACAGTGTGTAACCCCCAGGCATTATTTACTACATACTATTCTAGCCAAGGACTGAATACAGAATTCTTCGTTTCCTTTGGTGCATTCCTGGGGTTCCCTTTTCCCTTTCACTGGGACACTTTGCAAGTCAGGACCACTTTATTTTGCAGTGTTCTCCTGAGATGAAGTGAAATTATTCTTTCCGTTTTACTAATGGGACACTGTGGCTTGGACAGAGTAAGATCCTGTCATCCCTGACACTGAAATTCAGGAGAAAGAAAGCCGGTTAGACCAGGAGGGCTCTCTCTGGTTTGTGATTGCAACTCATAATCAAATAGAGAAAAATAGTTGAAAGAATCATCTGCAATTACAGTCTGAATTTAGCATCCTTCCCGCCTAACTCTGAAGGTTTCTCTGAACTTCTAAATGGAAGTTTTTCTTATCTTTACAGTCTGTCTCCTCATCTTTTCTGCCTTTCCGTGGCTTTTATGCATTACCATCATCATCCTTACCGTAGAACAAGTGCTGTATTTATCTTGCTAGGGTATTGAAGTGCCTGGCAGAGTAGGCAGGCTGCTCTTTGCCTATGGCTTTTAGAATAGCTAGAGGAGTTTAATGTAAAATTTGAAATGTGATGGTGGAGAAGTTCAGGAATGAACCAGAAAAAGTGGTCGGGGTCCAGACAGTATTCATGTATAGCGACATGAATACAGGAAACATCTCAAGGATGAGAGTAAGGATAGTAGAAAATTCACATAATCTGTTATATACTTCATCTTGTTCATTGGCTTGTTTTACTGTGTACAGTAGCACTGCTGGTTTTAGTGCAACTTAAGCTTCTTTTAGAGTCGTGGTGCTCTTAGAACACGTATTTAGCACGTGGTTTTGTGAGAAGACAGCCTGTCCTTAGTGTCTCATGTGGCCTTCCCCAGCACAGTTCTGTTTTGGTGCAATTTCCAAGGGTCCGTTTCATGCTCCGCTCGGAACAGAGCCTGGGAAGCCGCGTTACGGCCTTTCCATTTAAGGAGGAAAGCCCGTGAGCCCTCAGCGTAGCAAGTGATAAGTCTGAAATTGGAGTGTATGAGTAATGCAGAGGAACTCGGTGCAGCTACTTGGGTGCAAGTGCTTGTGCTTTCTTGAACCAGAGTCCCAACTTGCTTCACACGCAGACACATGGGGAAGAAACCATGGGGAAAAGGGTTAAATTAACTCTCTGGGGAAGTCCAGTTTCTTTTCTCTTGCTATGATGATGATGGAACATGCAGAAACTACTGCAGTAGTTTTGTGTAGTAAATAAACATAATCATACGGGGCAGAAATGCAATTTATTGATGTAGACAAGTTTTAAGTCTCTGAACTGAGGAACCGTGGGACAGAAGTGTGTTTTGGGAGTCAGGAATCATGCCTTGCACCTCTAAGTTAGTGAAGGGATGAATACGGTGTTCTTGGCACATGAGGCCTCTTCCAGCATCTTCCCAAGCACGGGAGAATCGGGAGTGAAGCCAGAGCAGCAGGTGAGCTCAAAACAATGCAAGTCGGCCTGTCGTTCCCGAGCACGGCGCCCGCCCGGGTCCTCGGCACGTCCGGGTGCGAGATGGCAGCGCGTGCAGCCCTCGTGTCCCTTGTGTCCCTCGTGTCCCTCGTTCCTGTGCTGGGCATGGCGCGTTTGACTCTGCCGCATGGGAGAGCTGTGAGCTCGGGCTCTGTGAGTGCTGCTGGAATTCACGGAGTGTTTAGGGACTGAGTTGTAGAGCTTCGAGTGGAAGGAGCTCTGAGAGCAGAGCTCCTTTCCTCGCGACGCACAGGGCTCCCCGTGGGTGCGCTGGTTTGTAAGCTAATCTGTGCCTTGAAGAGAGCGCCCATGGCCTCGCTGGGTGCACAGCGTGCATGTGCTGCTTTGTGAGCGCTTTCTGGTACGTGTACGTGTCGGATCTCTCCGAGGATGTAAAGCAGATGGGTTGGCACCATCTCTCCTTTGCACTGCCTGATATATTGGCTCGCTGTGATATGCCTTGGAGTGGAAAAGGGAAGACTCCGACTCCCATGTGTTGCAAGGATCATCTGTTCTGGGAGTGCCCCACTTTATTTGGGGTCAGACCACCTGCAGGGGTGTTGTGGCACTATCAGTCGTGCTCAGTTCCCTGCCCTTTGGAGCTCCTTGTGTGTGCTAACCGAGGCATCTGCAAGCTCCCCACATCCATTCACATCCCTTATGGGCTGTTGTAGCTCTTGGATCCCGCTGCCACGTGCAGGAGGCTCTAGCAAAACGGAGGTGATGTCTCCAGCTCTCTGGTGTTCGGGCTGGTGTCTGCCTGCATCAGCGGCTCCCCGTTCCTTGGAGATAAACTGCAGCGAAGCAGGAGCAAGGGTATGGGCTTGTAACAGCACTTGATAGTTTCTTCTCATGTCTCAGATGATTTGATTCATACCTGATGATGGGTGTGCCCTGTTCCATGGGTGTAACTGTGTATTTTCAGGAAGTCACACGTTGGACCATCTGTTTCAGTTCCAGCTGCCTTTGTGGCTGTAGCTTTTAGGATGGGAATACTTGCTGCATGCTTTGCTTGTGCACATTCTACTAGAAATGTAATGGAAATGATTCCAGATGCTTTTGATCTCCAGATCAAGACAAGGCCTGTCCATCTAATGAGTAACATGAGTAATTCTGGATATAGTATTGGCATGCTCCTGGGATGCTGTTCACCTCCTTTTCTGGTTTTGCTTTTATATTCCAAAAATGACATTTTTTAGGTGTTATCTCTGCCTGTATGTGTGAAATGCAGCATCCTGGGCTGAGCCTGTTGTTTGTTATGGTGCCCAAAGGAGAGCAGTGAGTCGGCTGCGAGGGGAGGCTCTGTGGGGTCAAGCAGAGGGTGCAGACTGCACTGAGAGAGGGTTGGGGGGCTCTGAGCAGCTCCAGCCCCCAGAGATGGGGATAAATTGGAGACTATGAGAGAAGAGCAGGGTGGCTGATTTGGGGACATAAAGACACAGATTATGGGGGAAGGTGAAGAGGATGTAAAAAGTATGTGTTAGCAGAACGTGATGAAGATGGAGACCTGATAAGTGCATTTGCAAGTGTTTGCAAAAGGAAGGAGAGTAGCAGCTTCTGGCAGAACAAAGCTCTATGTCTAGGACTGCAGCTTGATGGAAAGCAATTCTGAGTCCTGGGAATGTAGGGCTCCTGGGGCACTGCAATCACAGGCAATTACAACATATAATCCTTTTAACAAACTTGCTGAGTTCCACTGGAAACCTAGTTGAGCTTCTTTGCCGTCTTCCTGGGGAGCTCGTCTCTCGTGACCGTTTGCTGCAGTGGTTTCTGAGCTGCACGCTCTCCTCCGTCTCGTTCCACAGCACTTAGTCACAGGAGGGCTGTGTGGGAGGGAGGGACACCCAAGAGAAACGTGTGACTTGATGCAAAGTCCCTTGGCCACCCAAATTCCTCATGGCAATTTTACTAGAGCTTGCAGCCTGCTGCAGATGGGTGGGATGAGTCCACGTGCTCCTGCAGTTCTGGGAATGCTTCGTGGTGGAGGAGCGGAGAGCTGGGCAAGGTGGCTTCTCCTGCAAAGGCACCTCGTGCACTTGTTCGTTGAGCCGCCTTAGTCCAGCTCCCTTTCAGAGCTCAGGCCTGTTAGCAGGTGGGTGAAGTGGAGGAGGGAGATCTGGATGGATGACGTGGTACTTACTACCTGTGACCAAAACTCAGATACCTGTAATTTAGCACCTCCATGCTAGCTTAAAGTCAATCAGGACAGATGTGGCCGCATGTGCAAATATAGATGGGGCTTGAGTCCCAGTCCAGCACTCACATACATCAATAGGTGAGCCCACTCCTTGTGATAGCATTCTGTGCACTTGACAGTCATGAGCTCACTAATCCAGCCAGATGCTGGGTAGCGTTGTGATCCCTCAAGAAGGTTAAATACCATCCCACTGTGCTAGAGAAATGCCCGGGATTCAAACAGCAGCAGCCTGAAGAGCACCCAGCGCTGGGCTGGGCTGGGCTGCGCGGGTCGGGCTTTGCGTGGCGCCTGCTCCCTTGCACTGGGCTGCTCTGGGCTCGGAGCTTGTCCTGCTCTCAGCTGTGCAAGGGCCCAATCGTGGCCTGGCGGAAACCAAAGATGCAGCTTCCTTCAGCTTTCAAGGGGGAATGGGATTTAGTCCAAAGTTTCTGCAAAACTACCTGTAGATTTCGGTAGCTGCCTGCCTGTTTCGTGAGCTGATGTACCCACGTCTTTGCTGGTGCTTTGTGAAGGCACGGTGCTCGTGGCTGGGCTGAGCCCTTTGCTCGCCTCCCTGTGTCCCAGGTTGTGAACGTCGAGCTGCAAGACTCGGCTGCCTGAGAATCCCGTGGGTTTCCTAGATGTTTGCTGCAGAGGCGGCTTCCAGGCTCTGCCCTTTGAGATTCCTTTCCCTACGGCTCCGTTTTCCATCCCACGATAAAGGGCGGCACCAGGCAGCAGCCAGAGATCATATGTGAAGCACCTAAGGAGCTCCATAACAGTAACTTTGTATGGAGTTTTCTGAGGTCCCAAATGATGAATATACTGCAGCATTTTTTCATCAGAAGTTTGCTCAGTACTGCATGGACCCAAAGCTGCCTGATGCTGTTTCGTGTCGTACAGGGCAGAGGACTGTGAAGGGACATTCCCTGCTTTGCACTGGCTCCAGGGCACTTTGCGTTCTGGTGTGAATTGGAACTGAACTCTGGTCTATAGTCCATTACTATTTAAATTCTGGGGTGAACTGCAACCAGAGCTTGCTCTGTAGACTGAGAGGAAATGTGAAGGATGAAAAAGAATTCTTTTTTATTCACAGAACAGCTTGCTAATTTAATTTGACATTCTAAAAGAAAGGGAATTTGGCTAACAGTTTTCAAAGAGGAAATGGAACTGTACCATGTCACACAAGAATGAGGAGCAAGGAAAGCAGCCTGTGTATGCTTCTCTAGCTGCCGAAATCCATATTCATCTTCTTACTAAAATTCAGCTGCACAAGGAGAGAGAAAGGAAAAGATCTACTTCATGTGGCTTGTTAGTGCCCCAACAGCTAGTCTGCAAAAAGCAGCTGTGAAGAGAAACAAACTCCTGCTGCATCTGTGGTGGCTTTTCTTTTTCCCTTTTTTCCTCCTTTGTTTCCTTTTTTCCCTGTTTTTTTTCTCCCTGGGATACTCCAAAAGATGCTATAGACATTCCTCCTTCTCACCCAAAAAAGAGTCATGACCAAGAACGCCAGCATGTTCTTATCTTCTCAGTTAAAGCTTCTTGAAACCGTGGGACCCAACTGGCTTTTGCTGTTCAACCCTCCATGTCCATAGAGGAGCCTTTGCAGCTCCCACCCGTGACCTCTGCTGATGCCTATCTCTTCTGTGCTGTTGAGTGCTGGATGAAGTTGGTGGACAACGTTGGTTGTGAAGACATTGGACAACACGTCGCTTGTGGTAGTGCAAGGGAACCTGGCATCCCTGGGAGCAATGGGCAGTGTTACCCTGTTGTAGAGGTGGTTTTCCCAGGTAGGGCTTTGTGGGATGATTAAAACCTGTCCATTTTATAATCTGTTGTTTTACCCGGACACCTCAGGCTCCCACACATTTAACCCTCCTGGGCTAGGAGTGTGATTTCGAAGCACAGAGCAGTTAAATGATTTGCCCAGGGCCACGGGAGCCCCTGATGAGCTCACATATGGAGCCAGGCTTCCCATGTCTTCTGCTAACACCAGCACTGACCTGGCCTCCTCCTCCCTCGTCACTGTTAACCCGCGGTGTGGTTGCTCCGTGCGTGCCAAGTACATGCGTCCTATTCACCCCGGGCTTTCTGCTGCTGCTGCCTTGCCTTTTTGTCTGCATTAGTTTAATTGACTGAGGAGCTTGCATTAGAAGCTATTCATTCCCCTGGTAACTGGGCTTGACAATCACAAGTTATTCTTGGGGTGAAGGACTGGTACAGATTTGTTTTCCTTGGCTGCAAAACCGTAGCCCCTAATAGTTTCTCACTAATACGAACCAAGATTGACTTGGTTTACCACTAATTAAAAGCCAAAGGATATGCAGTCCTATCCAAAATAATTACTGTCTTCAGTGAATGGAAGAAAACTCCACTTGCTTCTCATTTGTTTCCAAATGCCTTCATTTTTCTGCGTTACTCCTGCAGTGGCTGCTGCACGAGGGGGCACTGGCAGAGCTGGGGCTTCTGTTTGCAGAATCATAAAGTTGTTGAAAATCTTATTAAAACTTAACAGTTACTTTTTTAGGGGAGGAGATAGGGGTGTATTTCTCTTAATGGGCAGCCACTGTAAGTGACACATGTATGTGTCAGCGCTACACATGCAGGGGCACATTTTGGCTTGACTTTTTACTGTTTAGAAAACAAAACTTTCTGACTGTGGCCTCGTTACCAGGAGCACAGAATGCAGCTGCTGGAGTTCCTAGACAGTTTAGTTTCTATCAGTAATTGGTTTCAGATGCACATTGGCTTTGATTCATGCATCGTACCGGCCTGGTGATGCAATGAAAGGTGCCTTCTCTCTTCCCTCTTTTGCTCGACCTCTGCGCTCGTCAAGTGTCTGGCATCATTGGGGTCTGCATGTGACGTGAGTGTGAAGAAGTGCAAAGAGGGACCTCCCTTCAGCTGCTCGTGACGTGCAGGGGGACCTATTTGAGCTCTTCCTCCATTCCAGTGCCAACGAGGGGCGTGTGGGACCTGCCTTGTCCAAAGAGCTCCAGCTCCTGGGCCAGAGCCCGGTGGACACACTGCTCCTTAGTGCTGGCACGTGCAAGGTATCAACAGAGGTATCAAGAGCGTTTTCTTACACTACCTGTTGCAAGGGATTATCTCACTGTGCCCTTAGTAACAGATTATTTTTTCTTTTTAACTCAGATTGAGTATCTTGTTTTAATTGACTAAGAAGAACATGGAGAGAGTTTGAATCTATGACCTTGAGATAAATAGTTTCTTATTGAATCCGCAGGCCCCTCAACCGCCCCCTCTTCTGAAAGTAGCGTAGTTTAATCAAAGGTCAGAGGCTCTGTGGTCTTTGAGAGCCTCCGAAGAAGAGGGCTGCACCAGGGAGCTCTGCTTCTTCCTCTGCGACTGCGCTGTCGGGTTCCCATTGAGCTGGTTGTGCTGCTGCTCTGTTTCTTCCTGGTGACTCTGCTGACCTTCTCTGGTCTCTCTGAATGCTGATAGAGGCCTGGTAATCAAGTCATCTGTGTTTCTGAGGGTTGTAACTAGAGATATGTTGGCTATAGGCAAATGACTTTATATGAGGCTGCTGTGAGTCTCTGAATGCAACGTGCTGATTTGCAGGCTCGATATGAAGCGGTCGACACTTGCCAGCTCTTCCCACTCAGGCCCCCACAGATGTCTCCTGTTTCTAGGCTGAAGGCTGTGTGGTGTCTCAGCCAGCCCTGCATGGCCATTCCCGGCAAGCGCTGACTTGTGTATGGCCACCGCTGTCTGAACTGTTGTGGTTGCTCCCAGAGGGAGCTTGCCCCTTCTCCCTCCCCCTTTATTCCCTTTGCTTCCTTCTGAGTGATGGTGAGCTGTCACGTGGCCATATCTTTTGTGACAGATGTAGTAATCGTGTCTTATTCCTTCCCTTTCCTCCTCTCCTTCCTGTATCCTGACTCTCGTTGAACCCAATGACTGGTACGGAGCTGGTCTTGCTCGTTTGCATGTTGTGTGCTTGGAATACTCAGCGTTGTGTTGAGTCACATTTGGAGGTTGAAAGTACCCGCTAGCAAGTCAGAGAGAGCCTTTTGTCCCAAAGCTTCTGTGGTTGCTTTCTGTTTTTCCCCTTGACAGATAACAATTGGTTTGATAGAGCAAACATTGGCTCCAGGGACAAAATTCCTGCAGACAGGCTCATCATGGTGGACTGGGAGTAGGTGAGGACAGGTCCGATGGTGGTGCTGTGTTGTGTGGTGCTGCTGTGAATCATGCCAGCGAGATGCGAGAAGGGTTAAGAGGTCTTCCTTGCTCTCGGTGTTTCATTCCTTTGGCATGATGTTGCACCCACACGCTGTAGCTAATGTTTCAAGCAAACAGCTCTGTGCCCTTCCAAAATAGAGTGCTTGGGTGCAGCGGGATGGGAGGATTTTATGTGGCAAACTCCTGGAAGAACATAGAGAATTCGTAGTCGAGAAAACTTGGTGCTGAAATATCCATCAAATGCATGGGAAGAAGTTTGATCTCTGAGTACCTGTGTGGTCCAGAATGGGAACTGAGAGATTTTTAGTCGATGATTTTGCTATTCTGAAACCTAAGAGCTTCTTTCTTTTCGTCACTGAAGAGGAGTTAGAATGAGCTAAGTTATACAGAACCAAAGAATTTTTATAGTTGCTGGTGGTGCTACTCAACTAATAAAGGAAATGTAGTGCAAGCGTATTGCATGTACTTCTCTAGACCAATATGAAATAGCAGGAATGAAGGAGCTGAAGGATTTCTTTTTCTTTATTTTTAAAATAAAGTAAAAACGTAGTAATATTTGTGCTGAAAGAAATTATGCGATAAATCTCAGTCTGTTTTTTGCAGACAACTAATTAAGCTCCTTTGGTAGGAGGATAAACTGCAGAATTCCCCTGAACGTCTGTCTGCAAGGCTGATTTTCTTGCACAAGACACGGACAGGATATTTGGGCTCCAAAGCTTTAGGTTCTGCCTTAGCAAAAGCCCCAGCTCAACGCGGCTGGGAGGCCTGGAGCTTGCAGGAGGTTCCTGAGTCACGGTGTGTAACCAGCCCATGAAGAGGGCTGTATTCCTGGTCTCCCCATCGCTGTTGCCTCTGGGAGGAGACACTCTCTCCTCCACGTGCAAGGGAAGCGTGGAGCTGTTGTCATTCTGGAGACGGCGATTACCACGTTGTTGTGTTGAGATGGATGGGGGTTTGACAGCTATGCTGGGGAATGGCCTGTTCACAACGGTGCTGAGCTAGGGGATTAGGATCTGGTTTCCTTTCCATTGTCGTGCTGTTATATCAGCTTGTTCCCCCCTCGCCCTCCCGGCTGCCTGGGGTGTTTTAGTGCTGGGGTTGTAGCGCAGCAGCCAAGACCTTATTTTAGCAGCTGGCGCCAGGTGGGGAGCAGGGGACGGGAGGGTC
>JAVCKT010035025.1:0-10531 GCA_032273925.1 Rhynchotus rufescens
AAATTAATATTTTGACTTTTTTTTTTTTTTCCCTTTATGTTTCTGGAGAATCCTGGAGAAAAAAAATACATGCTCCACAATAATCTCTTTACCTGGTGACTTCTTCTGCCACGAGGAGCACATTGTGGGAATGTCTGACCTCTAGAAATGATACGTACTGGATTAGGAAAAGACTTTCCTTATAACTAAGTATCTAGGGGGGAATCTTGTTCAGATCAGTGTCGATAGGATGTATCTAAGCTTACTTGATTTCAGGCAATTTTTATTCCAGGCAGGCTGGTCTAAACTTAGCAAGCTGTGGATTGAGGCCACATCTCCTGTCCCAGTCTTTAGGCATAGCTTAGGAAAACCTATTCTGGCAAAATGAGCAGCCTCTCCTTTTGGACTAATATTTGAGAGCTGCTGTGCAGAAACAGTGAGAGTGGGACCGCTCCTTGGGCACCTCAGTGGGAACTTCTGCTGTTCATGTCAGTGAAGCCAGGTCCCCCTTTGCAATAGGCACAGTGCTCAACAGGTTCTTCTGGAGCAGCAGCAGTGAGCAAAACTGAGGAAAAGAAACCCCAATTTTTATCTATCTATCTATCTATCTATCTATCTATCTATCTATCTATCTATCTATCTATATTTCTAGCTCTAGCACTGACTTACTGTGACTTTACCGTGGGGAGAATTGTAGAGGCACATTGTACACTCTGCTTTCCTTTTGTTGTAGCACAGAAATGCTGTGAATATTGAGTCTCCTTAGATCCTGGCATAACTGATTGGAGAGGAGAAGTACTGTAGGTTGTTCTTTCCCAGAATCCTGGAAGGAGATTCTCAGACTTCAGCCAGGATATTTGGTCCTTTCAATTTAGGCAACATGACAGTGCTATATCTTAACATAATGCCAGAGGTCCTGGGAAATCATGGAATCGCAGAATGATTGGGTTGGAAAGGACCATTAGGACCATCTAGTCCAACCCTTCTGTTTGAGCATCCTTGTAATTTCCTGAGAAGGCTACACATCTTCCCATGAAGCCACTTCTAAGAAGTATTTGTCTTCATCTGAAAAATAGACAGAAAGAAATGAAGAATTTCTGGGCTCTCTAGTTAAATACATAGTATTTTGGTTCAGTGTGGTTTGTTTGTTTGTTTTGGTTTTTTTTTCCTTTGTTTTTCTCTGGGAGTAACTGATTTTCTGATTATTAGTGACTGTTTAATTTGTTGCTTCAAGAAGCATTAGGAGCACGTGTTTCTGTCTTTCTCTGGCTCTAGGACCTTAGGGTGATTTTCTACAACAGTGACCCAAAGAGTTGACCACTTCAGCCTGGCCTGTGCTTTTAGTGTCTCCATTTGCTCCTCCTCTTTTGTCACAAGTCAGACGTTACCTGCAAGTGCTCAACCAATTCTTTTTACCAAAATTTGTGAACTAGGTTATTGAGGTGATTGCAGCTAGCAAGGGAAATAAGAGGGGAGGGAGAGAAGAGGAGGAAGATGGAAATTAGGCTGAAGTGTAAATCAAGCAAGGGTACAATTCCTGTTCTTTTTTCCCTTTAATCAAGAGTAAAGGAAACAAGGATTATCAGAAGAACCATTAAAAATCCAAGTAGCTCTCAACAAAAGACATAGAAAATTTGAAGCTGGTTTAAAAAAATACAGTGTCCAAGTGAAGAAAAAGGAAATGAAGGAGTAGCAGAGCCCATCAGCAGAGCTTCCCTGTTGGCTACGCCTGGATGTGAGCTGGGGGATGCTCTTAAGCTCTGAGGAAGGTCTAGAGTCTGCCTCTTGCCCACCAGAGCACTGGGTTGCTGGTGGTCGGTGTACAGGGTGTGTGTCCCTGCTCTGTGTAGGCACAAGTATTATATAGGATAGAGGAGGAAGAGCAGTTCTGTGCAAATGCAATGACTGAACGGTGAGTGTTTTTGTTTGGGCACTTTTGTGAGTCTGTGTAGGGATATAGGTAATATTTCTCCTTGGGGAAACTTACCCCAATTCCAAAGTATTGTCTGTTTTTTACTTTTCAGCTGAAGTTTAGGATTATGTGTAATTCATTTCCACAGGGAAGCTGAGTTTAGACTCAGGAAGGGCTCGTGTGCGTGTAGAATATTTCCTCCTGAATACTGAGTTGAGGCAAAGCTACTGCATCCCAGGGAACTCGTTGTTGCTCGACTGACCATCTTGCAGCAAACCTCTATATCCAGGGTAGATTTCCTGTTAGATTCAAGGCACCTTCTAGTCTGCTTTAGTTCCTGGCTGGCATGTATCTGAACTTGCCAGTGTTTACAGCAGTCCTGTTTAGTCAAGAAGTTTAAAATATGACAATAGCAAATAAATCTCTGTTGTGATATCACAATGCAACATCGGGATTTTTGGGTATATTACATGGACAGTTTGCTGGTATTTTCTTTTTTTTAACTCCATCTAAAATATCTACAGAATTTTAAAATGATAGTATACAGTTATTTATCATTTATATAATCCTAATATAAGTCCCAAATCAGTGACTGTTTCCTGCAAAAAAGGAAGACTTCTGACATGTTCACTAGTAATGAGTAGTCATTGAAAAAAGAATTTGCAGACTTTCTGGAACTTTTTTAGAATTTGCAGAACTTTCTTGGTCTCCTGACATGCAAATTTAGACTCTATGAATTTGCTGACGAGGGAAGCGGTAAGGAAATGATTTGAAGCACTACAGTCTTACAGTAGCAAAGATGCGTGAACAAAGATAATGTTTGGTTCAAATTACAGTTGACTCATGGATTCCTTGGGTAATCTCTGAAGGACAGGACTTGGCAAATATATGATTTGGAAAACACACTGATTTAGAAAATTCACTGATAAATTCTGTATTAGAGTTGAGGTTAACAGGGGACTAAACTGCCCCGGAATGCTCTGCTGCAGATAAACTCACAGTCCAGTCAATGAAATGTCAGCCCCGATTTTGGTTAGATGTTGATACACAATTAGAAGAGACATTTCCAACCTGAAGGAAGAAATTAATCACCCAAGATGATAAGAATTGCCATACACACTGGTCCATCTGGTCTGGTATTCTGTCTCTGGCAGTGGCCAGTGCCAGATGCTACAGATGGAAGGGAATAACCTCTTTGATGCATTTAATTGTGTATCCCAAGGGAGTTTTTTCTTCCTTGACCTCACAAATGATGATCACCTTATGCTGTAAAGAACTGAGAATGAAACTCACTGCAGTTTTATCCTAATTACAATATTTTCACATACCATTCTCATTCATAAGTCTATTTTCTAAGATAGATTTTTCATTAGCTATTTTTATATCACTATCTCAAAAGCATTTTATGTAGCTTCTTAGAACATCACTGCCGTGATAGAGGATAAGCATCTAGTTTTTCTTGTTCTAAGAACAGAAAATGGAGCACGGAGAGGGAAAATAGCTTGCTGAGTCAGATGCTATTGCCACATTTAAAGAGCCTAAATTCTGCCCAAGTCCCTGGGTTTACTGTTTTCTGTCACTCGACTCCAGGCCCTCAGGTGCCTCATCAGTAGGCTTAGGAGGTTAAGAGAGTTCAGGCTATCTGAAAGTGGCTGTGCACGGAGTCAGAGCAGACAAAACAACCTGGCACTGGGGGTGCCTGGCCCACTGCACTGCTCACATTGCTTTTATTCTGCAGCAAGGCTCTGCTCCTGGCTAGGATTTCCTCCCAGAAACACATCAATAGGGGAAGGAGGCACATGCAAAGGCTGACACTGCTGAGAAGTGTTGGTTGTCATGCGTGTACTGTTTGACTGATTAGTGCATGTGCCTTGAATCTAATGCATTTCAAATGCAGCTGATTTACTCTCTTGTGAGTCCATCATCATTTTTCAGTGCATGTATATTAGGTCTTCCTGGAAGCTTTTGCTCATTGCACAAATACTCTAGTGTTGGTGTATATGCCCTGAAGGTCTAGGAATGGTAGCACAAGTGCATGGTTCTCCAGCTCCTCAGACAGGATTTTCAGGCAGAAGAGTAAATTGTCTTTGAGGAAATCTGTGTGTGAAAATCCTGCCTCCTCCTCTTGCTAATGACACTCTGCATCTCTGGGTTGGAATGTGCTTTCTGCATACTGTGTCTACGTATGTGAATAGGCAACTGGGTTTATAGGTGTGCAATAAAAAAAGCCCTCAGGTAAATGCTGCCAGAACTGTTCTGTCTTCAGCCTCCAGCTGTATGAAGTTATCTGTGTTGTCTGTTTTCAAATAGCCATTGCTGTGTTTCAGCCGCTTTCCATGGTGCGGAGAGGTGACTCCTTGCCATTAAGTATTTTCTTCTCAACTCATGCAAAATTTGAGTTTCTTCTAACTCAACTTAACGTTGTTTCATGCTCCTGAAGAGCAACTTTCAGTTGAGATTATCTCATAGGGAAAGAGACAGAGGCGTCTAAGCAGCAGCTTAATAAGGTTTCAGTTTTGACCTTGCCTTGCGAGATACCCAAGCACCCGATGCAAAATTACTGTAGTACAGTCCTTCCTCTGTGTGCACACACACACCACATATATATCGTTGCTTCTGACTTATAACCATCTGCAGGAACTTCTACAGAAAGCCATTAAGCTTCTGCAGGAAAAATACTAGCATTAAAAGAAGTTTTCCCAGAACTCAGTCCTTCCATAGAGCACCTATAGCTCTCAGCTTGCTTCCTCACCGACCTTACTGAATTGATCATCACAACCAAAACTCATTTGAAACTAAGCCACAGATAGCCTGGTTTTCTACAACTGCTATAGTAAAATGTCACTCAGAATAAAAGCATTGAAAGCCTTGGATTTAACACATGCACGGTCTAGGATATGGTGCACTTCCTCCAGCGCTCCAAAGGCCCTCACAAAATCTATGCAAGTGAGACCAAAAGCTGCTTTGTACTGTGGTGAACTCGCACAGATGTTCAGCACTTAATAGAAACATCCAAATAACGGTAGGAGATCATTTTTCACAAATAACTACTCAAACCTATCAGCCCTGATCCTCAAGGGAGTCTTTCCAAACAGCTTCAAAGATGATCTTAGAAACTGAAATCTGTAAGTCAGGCTCTAAAAATCAAGGGCTCAATAGCAGTATTGATTTATAGTACATTATATTTCTTCTTGCATCCCGCTGCCTGTGAACTCCTTCATGTCCTATAGACGATAATTAATTCTCTCTATCCCATAGAGGCAAAGAGACTGTTACCTCTCCCTTGGTAGTGCCACTTCTCTCTGATCTACAGGCACCCGTCACCTTTCCTCTCAAACTGACTGATCAATTACCGTCACCAAATTACATTCCAAGCTGTTTGTTACCTTGGAGGGTTCCTGTTACAATTTTAGATCTGAATAGGGCTTATGTTCCTTCTGTTGTGCATTTTATCCCACTCTTACCAGTTGGTCTGTTAAAGCAAACCTTGCTCATTATATCCATTGATCATCATGTTTATAACAACATCATTACAAGAATATCAATGTTTGACATTTTTAAACTTCATTAGAGCATTCATTAATTGAACATTCCAAACAACATGCTTTTAATGAAACATGAAACCTTATTAAATGTCTACAGTTCTTTAAAACTAGGCTTTTGAGCAATTCACAGAATCACAGAATTCCTATGCATAATTTACTTCTGATGAATTACCTTTGAGTGGAAAATTCTCAGCCAATGCTACTGTAAAATGCTGGGACATAAAAGCAGACATGAACACACATGCACACACATTCTGAGATCACTGGCAACATGAGCATTCGTACATTTGTTTCTGTTTTCTTTCTCCCTTACTGCATGCAGTGGAGATTAAGCAGTCAGAGAAATGAGAAATATTTATTGATCTGAGTAGTAGAAGTGTTACTTTGGAAGCTGATGTTCTAAATCATGCCCTCGGCCCAAGTTTTTACCTTCAGTCATGTTGTGATATGACTCTGATTTCAGCTGGATGGGAACCCAGCCTGTACTGAATTGGAATTGGTACCTTTTAGAGCTGGATACTGAAAAAAGATGCTCAAGGGCAAGGGAGCAGTGTCAGACATCAGCAATATGGTCATATTTTCTATCTGTCATTACAGGGTGAACCCAGTTGTGTAAGTTTTACCAAACAGGTGGTGGTTGTGCTTCTTAATATAGTTGGTTCTGTTGGTAGCAAACATCACTGTGGGCTTTTGCACTAATTGTACACTAAGAAATCCAGTTCTGTAACTTAGTGCTGGAGCTAGCCTGAACCACAGCTCAATCCCATCTTCATTGCTAGATGCCACGCCGTGATTTTGCAGTTTTTAAACAGGAAAGAATTTAAAAGAAAAGTAGTTTGTTGTTTAGGCAGTGGACTGTTTAGGGTAACAACACAGCACGTTGATCCATTACAACAGTACCTTGTTCAGGCACATATAACAGTCACATTTTTATAGATGAATAATCTTGCATGGATGTACCTGGTAGGGTTTAAATACCTAAATTTGGTATTTTAAAATCTCCTCGCAGTTACTGATAAAAGAATAAAATAGATCATTTTGACTCGGAGAGGTGGGGGTAGGGTGGGTGTCACAGATGGGCAGGATATGATTTAATCTTAATTTTGCTGAAATTTTCACGATATCTGTCTTGCAAAACTATTTCTTAAGTAACATCATTGGAAAAGGCTGTGTGTTTGTCTAGAAGAGATTAGAGTCTGGAAATCTGTTTCTGGCTCTGCCATTTTCTGGATTTATAAAGATAGTCAAATTATGCAAACTATGTATGATGCAGTTGCCTCCTATGTATGGGAATTAGAGTTGTGACCTAGCTTTGTAAAGCATTTTGAGGTCCATGCTACTTTTTGTCTATACAAATGTCAAGTATTAATGGAAGAGTCTGCATAGGAAGTATGATGTATATTCACACATGCATATTTCATTTGGAATAGATGCCTGATTTTACCCTTAATTTACCTTTCCTGAAATAATGTATACCAGAACCTTAATCACTGCATCACATGGTTATTGGACTAGTTTTTTAAGGATATTTTTAAAGTGGATATTCATTAACACAATGATCTTATCCAGTTCCTCATTTAATCTTTATTGAGCTGCCGAGATGTTATTCATATTCCCCTACCAGCAGCAAGTCAAGGTCTTGGGGAAGCAGACTTGATGCATTCTGCTCATCCCTGCTAGTTCATCATCCGAGATAAGCCAGGGTTGTCTGCAGACTGCAATCTCATCAGGCTGGCTCAGATAGCATCTCACTTGACTTTTTTACTTATTCCATTAACACCACTGTCCCGAAGATTTGGGATGCTCAGCTTCACCACGCTGGCAAGAGCAAATGATTAAAAGGGGATAGAGATTTAGCCATCATTGGCTGCATTAAACATGACAACCATTTTAGTTGTTACACTGAACCTCTTTGAGACTGTGCTCCCAGAGAGCATTTAAATAAGAGGAAGGGGAAGGATCAGAATGCAGTGGCTTTTTGGATAGCTGTGTACAATCATGCTACAATTCAAAAAGATTATAGTTCATATCTCAAGAAAGGGTATTGCCATCCTTTTCTGGTGGTTATCACTCGTCTCCCATATGCTCATCTCCTAGAACTGTCCTGATAGAGTTGAGAGGCAAGAAATTTCTCCAGCTGTTGTTCTGTGGGCTTATTTCCTATATTTTAAATGGTTCTGGGATGAAACCCAGTGGTTGTCATAGATGTGTGTGTATAACGCTGAAAATATATATATTGTCATGGTCATATGGCATGTTGGATAACTTCTTGCAAAGTGTGTTTTGCTGGAGTGTGTCCTTGAGCTCCATAGTTCATCATTTGTACTCAACAGTGTGGGTGTGTGGATAGCTAGGCCCCCAGAAACACTGCTAGAAACCTCTGGAAAATTCAGACCTTTTTATGTCCACATGTGAAGGAAACGCGTGCCATTTCAGAGCTAGCACTTGCTGAGAAGAGCAGAGGAAGAAAGCCCAGCAAGGAGTTAACTGGCAGCCTCTCTATGGAGCTGGTCTTGAAAATATTTTTCAAATTATCTGTTCAATGGAGAGGTTTTGATGCTTTTTCTGTTTCACGGAGTTCAAAATGGATCTGCTTTTCATGTTCTAAGGGTTTTTAGTTATACCACTTTGGTAACAGTTCCAATAACATTTTGATAAAAGAATTAGCATTTTAAATGTTGCAAAAATGAAAAATGGCAAAAAGTAAAAATACTGCAGTATTTAAAAGACTGTTTTTCAATTTAAGAAGCCTTTAGTTTGGAAACATTAAAGCAATGATTATCTAAGAAAATCTGCAGCAGAATGCCACCAAAGGAAGCAGAGGAGGGGAGGCAGGAGGAGCAGGGTGGCCCTTCAAATCTTGCCATGATGATACTTTCCTGGAAAGAAAAATGCTTGTCCTAGAGTAACTTGTCTTCCCTCAGAGTTAAAGCTGGTGCCATCAGCAGGTGTGACGTGAACAAGAGGTCTTTTAAACAGAGTCTTAATCTTGAATAGCCTTGTGCTTATTCCTGACCTGGTAAAAGAAAGATTTTTTTTTTTTTTTTAATCCTTTGCCCAGCGTGTCTGTGTATTAAACTTCCTGGCTCGATGTAAATTCTCAATACCTGTTGGCTACACTCTACATTTTAGGACTTTGTGCCCAATGCAACCGTGTGGCCGCAGCACCAGGTTTATCCTGGGATGAAACGTAGATGTTCAGGAAGAAGTTGATCAGCTGGGACACGTTGCTGCTGCTGCTCAACCAGGGCTGGCTGGAGCACATACGTGTTAGGGAGCTTGTGCATTCACCTGGCTGGGAGGGCTGACAGATTGGGTGAAAGCTCTGTTCCCTTTTACATCATGTTGACTCAGGTGTTAACGTGCCAGGATGTATGGGCTGGCTTCTCAGTGGGTACCAGTAGGCTCATTCCACTCGGTGGCTGCAGTAAACCTGTGCCAGCTTCTGCCCAGTGGGGATCTGACCCCATCTCTCTCATTTTTGTCTGCTGCAGGTGTCTAAGGGAAAGGAAAAGAGAGAGTAACAGATTGCATATGATCTAATTCCTTCCCTGGTCCGTCCGGTGTGTCAGCCTTTCCATGACAGAATCCAAGGGAAGCTGTGACTTGGAAAAATAATACATTTGTACACTTGTACCAAAATGCCAAACAGTTTGTGCTTCCCCCCCAGACCTGACCGTAGAATCTCTACCATGTAACAGGCAAGAGGAAAACACCAGGAGACAGGCACCGTGTTCCTGCTGACCTGGAGGCTGTTGACAGGGCAGTAGGATAGGGCTGATGGGGTTTTCGCTGCATTAAACAATTAAAGCTGCTGTTTCCAGGCTTACCCTTAGAAATGAAGATGAGACCTGAGAGAGAGAGGATCATATCATCCCAAATCTGGCTAGCAGACTTAAGTAGTACTGTGTGTTGTGGCAGTGGTGATTTAAGTGTGGAGATTAAATAAGGTTTGTAAATTAACTGATACAACTGAGAAAGAGAGGGGGGAAAAAAAAAACCAAAAAACAAACCAACTTCTTTCTTATCCTGCAGGTGGTTTTTGGTGACTAAAAACTTGGTTATTTATTCCCAACTGCATCAGAGTCTATCATCTCTTTGTGAAAACCTTACCCTGCTCACAGCAGGTTTCGCAGTCGTTTTCCTTGGGGATGCGGTGCTGCCTTCTGTCACACACTGAACTGAACGCACCTCATAATTCATCCCACATGGCAGCTCCAGCATTTCAGTCCTGCGCTAGCACTCCTGGGTGCTAGGGGCACATGTCACACAGGGAGTCATTTTTTTGCATTAGATGTGCAATTGGGAATCCTAATCATTCATTGCCACTAAAGCTGCCTACTGCTCATGCTAGATTTGGGGACGTTAATCCTTATTTCTGGCTATGTCCCAATTCTCTAATTTGTTTTATTTTATTTTATTTTTGTCTTGACTCCTTAAATTCTTCCTGCAGATTTGCTCGAATACCTGCCTTTATTTCATAGTGTTTTTGTGCATTGCTTCCCAGTGTCCGGGCTCCGTGGCAGAGGCAGGCACAGCTCAGGGAAATGCAGGGGCAGGACGGGGCCGGCACTGAATCCTTTTGGTTTTTGGTGTCCGTGGGTCGGCTTCAGGGCTTGCAGAACAGCAGGGTGGCAGGACTGAACAAGCACAGAGTTGCTGCAGCTAGTGCCCTCCTCACCCTGATGTTCACGGCACCGAGCGGGATTGCCCCAAGGCTGGAAATTAGTGAACGACTTCTCTCCTAGTCCTCCAGGTAGCTGATAAAAGTGGCACGCGTGCGGCAGAGCTTTTAGGGAGGTGTCCAGTGCGGGAATGCAGTCTGCTGGATAATACGCTGCACTTGGGCTTTGGGATTAGAAGATACTACTGCCAACTTTTTAATGCAGTAGCTAAACTCTCAGGTTTAAAGGATTAATACCGTTTATTTGCTTCATTTCCTCCCGCCCCCAACTCTGCACCCCCCAGAGCAAAACTTTTCTAATCAGCATGTAGCTCCTGCTGAGCCAGCTGGCTTTTCTTACACAATCTTTTTCATATTGAAAAAGCCTGAAAAGGAGAGAAGGGGGGGGGGGGAAGGCGAGGAAAGCTGGAG
>JAVCKT010035028.1:0-15059 GCA_032273925.1 Rhynchotus rufescens
CAGCATTTATCATTAAAATATAGACACTTGATTTTCACCTGCTTCTCCCTTGGCATGTCTTGATGCCAAGAAAACCTAAAAAAATAGCTTTATGTTCTTTTAGGGACATGACAGTCTCAAATGCTTCCCTCATCTTATTTCACTGTAATCAGAAATGTGAATATCTGAAATAATAGATGGTAATACTTAATATTAAAATATATAAACTAAAATAGTTTTGGACCTACAGTCAGATATGTTTGAATGCTGGCGTTTGTAGTCTGACTGGAAAAATAAAAGTAGTTTTACAGTCATCACTGATCAGGACACTGCAAAATAAATGTATACTCCAAGATAAAAGTAGATTGCATCATTGCATTAACACATAAACAATGACCTATCCATTAAAAATATATTTGCCATGGATCTTATAAATCCTAATAAATTCTGACATGTTTTAAGATTTTTCTTTCTGATGTGAGCTTGATCTCTTGATGCCTGTAACTTTCCTTTAGAAAAAGGTAATAATACAAAAGTATCATAATAGGTAGTATGATGCAACAGCTCTTACCATTAAAAGTTTACAGGCACATACAAACAAAATAGTCATTATAGCATTAGGACAGAAGGAACATAGTCCACAAAACCAAAAACAAAGGAGCAATTGGAAATTTTGAGAGACTCGGTCATTATGATAGAGGACCTACTGTATCAAACGGGAAGCTTTCCATGACCTTTGCCTATTCTGGGCCATTCAAAGTGTTTCTTCTTTAAATTATGATTCTATATACTAAGATACTTGGAATAGAAAAAAAAGCTTTATGTGCTTTGCATGTGAAAGCACTTGAAGGGAAAAGAATAGGCAGCAACAAAAATATTGTACAGATCATAATTATAGAGTGATAAAGGAGAATGTCAAAAACACATATATTTCAATGCAGAAAACATTTAACAAAGTAGTCAGCCCAAAACAGCACTTACATTTTTGTTTTACATATTTATACTGTCAAAACCTAATGGAGCTAATTGAAAAATTTAGTGAGATTAGGCTTTGACCTTGGTTAAAACTAATTTTAAAGCTATTTTTTATGCTTTTTTTTCCACTTTGTATGATATTAGGTAATATTTTAAGCATGTGTACAATAAACGTCCTTCTCATCTTCTGAATCTTCCTTAATTTACTGATACCATTCTTTTGTAAGCTCATTCATATGATTTGCTTACATCATATGCTTATGCAAAACCTTACCATTTCCACCATACCTTTTTATTTACTTGCCTCCATAGTTGGCTCTATCACTGTGAAAATAATGTACTGTTTAAAATAGATAATGAGACTATGGTTTGTACACAGTCCAGGTATTTTTTTTTTTTGTCTTCTTTTACCCAAAACATTTACCAGAATGCATCCAATACCAGAGAAACTGATACAGCTCTTCTAGCTCCACAGGACTCCTATGGCTCAAACTCTCCAGTCTGTACTTCTTGATGGGTGAGTGAAGGTGACCCACTTCCCTGTGATGTGACATATTATTATTACCACCTGCTAAACAGTAACCAAACTGCTCATTTTTAAGAGGTAGCAATGGAGCTAATGTGCTTCCCTCACTCAGTAAACACCTAGTTTGTCAAGTCCAGATTCTTGCAGACAGCTCCATGGCAGATGTAAAGTCCTGAAGGCTGCATATTCAGTGAGGTTAAAAATGTAATTACTGCCTCTATAACATTAACAAATGCTTCGTGGATATAAAGAACTCAGCATTATCCATTTCTTGCATACATGCATGAATTACATCTCAAAATATCTTCACAACAGCAAATTATTGATGTCTCGGTTTTGATCTTCATGTTAGCTTTAGAGCAAAAATTTCTTGACATTCTTTCACTCCTGGTCCCCTCAAAGCAGGAACCCCACACATTTAGGGAGTCACCTCCATATAAGCACCCCTCGAGCCTCCATGACATTCCCTGATGAGGACTGAGGTCTCCCCACTCCCTTCCCTAGAGCCAGGAGGGCTCCACCTTGATCCAGCCTTGGCCTCTTCTGCCCCTAGGGAATGAGACTAAACCAGGGGGACACCCTTGTGGTCCATGGATAGTTGTTTAATCTGGTTGACAGTCACTTTCAGTAATCTCTCTACAGTCACTTTCAGTAATCTCTCTTACTATTAAATTCCTCTGTAGCATTACTAGTCTAGGGGCAAATGACATTCCAGGGGTGTTTGGGTGTTCCTCTGTCATGGTAGGGAGCACAGATCCCATCCTATACGTGCCTTGTACAGACCTGTCAGGCTGCTATTTGTCGGGACACTTCACCAGAACCAGTGGGGAAGAGTCTACATGGGTGCCCCCCACATAACCACTCTGTGCCCCTTGAATTACACTCAACAGGAAATAAATACAGACCTCACCATTAAGTGAACTTTAAATAAAAGCCTTTGTGGAATTATTTTTGTCTTCTATCCAATAAGGAAAAATCAGTACAGATGGAGTATCTAAATATACCTTCTGTCGCCCTTTTTCAGTGAATGCATTACCACAGAATTAGGATGAGTGTACTTTCTTTTCCTATCTTAAAATACACAATTTATCACGCTTAAAAATAAAACTCCTATCTCTTCCCACTTAGAGGTCTTTTGCTGACTATTCTGTTAATAGCTAAGTGTAATTTCCTGATTGCATACGTTTACATGGGTGGTTTAAACTCCATTTTAAGAGGAGAATGATAGGTTGGAATACTTTAAAAATATTCAAATCTGGCACTCAAAAAAAAAAAAAAGAAAATTACAATACTGCCTACTTTACACCAAATTGAAATAGCAGGAACTTTGAAAAGCAAACAGGAGCAATAGAGAGATAGCAATATCCTAACCTTTCTTTAACTATTTATTCATGAAAGGCACCTCACTGTCAAATTTATAATTCTGTGTTGATACAACTTTTGGAATTTGCATTAAATGACATTTTGATTATACTATTCAAATGCATGTGCCCTTAAAACTTTGCCATTTATTTTGTATGCAAAAATCTTCCAGCTAAATGTCCCCATTTCCATTTTTCTCTGGATTCCACTGAGACTATACAGGAAAGAATAGCTAAGATTTTCTTCTCTTCCAAAATTCTTGTCAGGTTGAGGAAATTAAAATTATAATAAGCATATTATACACCATCTGTTTGATTCTTATCTCTAAATTACTGTGTTGAACAAATGAGCTATTTTTGTGATAATAAGTCTTTTTTTTTTGTTGTTGTTTTAAATCTAACTTTTTATTTTCTAATAATCTAGGAAACGTCCCAGCTTGACATACTTGTGTGCAATTATACAAATTCTCTGACTATGGGCTAGACCCATAAATTTTGGAAGCCATTAGGAGCCAAGCAATTAGACAGATTTAGGGAAGGAAAAAAAATTCCCCCACTTGAATGTAAAAGATGAATTTCCAAAGCACATGGTGAATATCATGTTTAAAAGTCTAATCAAATTGTTTGGCAACAGAATGTTACCTTGGATAGAGAATATTAGAATCACAGAATCATAGAATGTTCAAGGTTGGAAGGGACCTCTAGAGATCATCTAGTCCAAACTCCCTGCTCAAGCAGGCACACCTACAGCATGTGGCACAGGGTGGTATCTAGGTAGGTTTTGAAGACCTCCAGAGAAGGAGACTCCACAACCTCCCTGGGCAGACTGTTCCACTGCTCTGTCACCCTCACAGTAAAGAAGTTCTTCCTCACCTGGAGATGGAACTTCTGTGCTAATGGGTTAGCTCCTCTAAATCCCTGAGAGCTGTTCCAATTGTTGAAATACAAAGCAATCTACAATTTAAAGTATATTTAATTTTTAAAACATGGGCAAACCCACTGTGCTAATCATCTGTCTAAACACTTTGCTGGAGTCAGGCCACATTAATTCACATCTTTCAAGATCAAGTCCTTCACAGAGTTAGATCCTTGAATGAATTGTGCTGAGGAACACCTCTGTGCCTTCTTACAGGTCAGAAGGGAAGACCTGTTAAGGATAGTTGTAGGAAATGGTTAAACAATCCTGAGGAAAGGTACTATTGCCTAATACTAAAGTATAGTACAATTTTTTTCAGCCTTTCTGACACAATGGAGTCCTGTTTCTGCATTTCTCATCACATAACAGGTTGGCACAAACTCTACTGACTCTGTTGCCAGTGAAGCAAAAATATCACTTACAAAAAAGAATCTTTTACAAGGAAGAAATAGTTCCAAAATTCTTTTCCATGGCGTCCTGAAAGTGCTTAGATGAAGAACCTAGTGGGTTTGGAAAAATAATTCTGGAAAACTTCTAAAGAAGTGAACCATTTTGTGATTCTGTAACACTAGATGCAGTTGTTTAAACTTATATCACACATTTCACTGCAAATATTTTAAGGAGTTCTAATTTGCACTATTTTCTCAAAAGGAAAGAAAAGATGGAAAGCTCTGATTGACATGATAATACGTTTGCTCTTAAAATATGCACTGTAAATCAACCAAATTACTTTATACATTTCTGCAGGAAGATGAAAGCTAAGCATATTTAACTTAGACATGTCATTTTTCAAAGCGCTGATCAAACTTGAAAATATTTCTTCAAGAGTTTTACATCAATATTGTTTAAAAAGACTCCTGTTATAAATTAGTTTCTTTAAAAAGGAGATGTAGAAATCTCAATAAAATTATATAGTTCTTGTTTAGGCTTAAATCTACATTGTCCTGCAAGAATATTGGCTCAGTTTTGTCTGGCCACACTCTAAAGGATATCAAGAACACTAAAAAACAAACAAACAAACAAATGAACAAAAACAAAAAACAAGTTGGGTAAGCAAGGAGCCACTGAGTAGAAACAAGCTATTGAATATGTTAAGAGGTGTATTCCAATGAACATGATCTTTCCATCACTAAGAAAATGCCAAAAAGCTTAGCAAGTTTCCTCTTATTCCTGCAGAATCACTTTCAGATAGCTGAAAAAGGACTGACCTTTTGCAGGAGCAGTATTGGCCTTAGGCATTTTTCAACACTCCTTTATGCAGTGTATTTCTTCTTTTCATTCACATGTAACATATTTCTACAAAAATCCTCATTCAAAATATTGTCACAGTCAGGGATGGGCCCAAGATTACCCTCACATCTCAGGAATGAGACTGCATATAACGTTCCGTATCAGACACTTAAAATGTCCATGCTATCACAAGGTTGCTAGTATCTTCTAAAACAGCAAAGGTACCCTCTTGCCTGATGCTGAACAAATCCGTCGTGATTTCTACCAGTCTATTGGGAAGCTCACCCATAAAGGGCCTGAGCAGGAAAGATAACGCAGTGAAGCAGTTCCTTTCATGACTTTCATTTATTCTGACCACTAACTTCACTTCAGATTTATGGCTTGCTACTGCCCACCTCATCAACAAACCCCTGTAAGCAGTTGGAGAGTGGTCACATGGAAGACATTGTTGGCTGAATTTGCAGGCTCCCGCATCCCTGAAATAGTGAGTTTGCTGAGGCTTTGACTGAAGAAAACTTTCAAGGCTCACAGCACTGAAAATAGTCACCCTTGGCCCAAAGTAGGGAGATCAAAGATATTTGGAAAGTGAGGAGAGTGGGAAAGACCTCATGTGTGTCAGACTAGCTATATTTTGATATTATGGTGGCTATTTATTTTTCTCTGATGGCTTTAAAGAGCAAGGTAGAATATGGTACGTACTCACACCTCACACTTCCTCTCTTTCAGTATGGAATTAACACTGAAATGTAGTCTAAAATGGGCTTCTGGGTCCATTACTGAGAGATTATTTGGAAGTAATATGAAATAAAATTAAACAATATTGAATTAATTAAATGAACAGCTGGAAGACTCCCTCTCATGACCCATATTTAGGAGGGCTAGCTGCCAGGTTGTGCCCATAGCAGAGACTGTCCTAGTCAAGAATGTTTTCCTGCTAGGTCACCTGACTTCTTCTCAGGAACTTCGTTACAGCCAATCTGCAGGATCACAACCATCTCTAAGATCCAATGTAATTAGTCTTATATCTAGAATAGAGGCAATATTTGGTATCTGCCAGTAATAATATAACCATGTTTATTGGTAGGTAACTGAAAATGAAAAAAATTAGTTTAATCTTCTTACAGAATGATGACCAAACAAGGCTAATACATCATGTATTACAAGAGAATGTATCAATTAATAATTGAAATGCATGTTGGACTTGCAAAGATATTTGGAAAACTAACATTAATACTTAAATCTCTCAAATGCCATAAGCAGACATGTCTCCTACATATTTAAGAAAAAAAAGTTATAAGAAGAGTTAATACTGAAAGATCTTTCTTGAATTTAAGAGTCAAAATAGAAAACCAGCTTCCTTCTTATGTATATAATTAGAGTCCTTATTATAGAAACACTGGGATTTATTCTGGTGACTGACAACCATGAAATTCTAACTGACACTCTGAAAAGTCTGTCATTTATTTTCTTTCAGTCCAGCTGCATTTTACTAACTGTCCTTCAATTTCTCAGTATGAATACATTTAGACATTAACTAATATATCATTCTTGACATGTATTCACCTTCAGCAGTGTATTTAAAAAAGGCAATAAACATAAAGCAAAGTCAAGGGGCATCCCTATCTGAAGCACAATAAAACAGCATAAAGTGAGTGTAAGGGTGAAAGCTATGCAACACCTCTAAGTCTTCACTCCCTTTCAAATTGTAATGCTAAGTTATATCAAGGTTTATCCTTGTTTTAAGGGCAGTGCTGCAGTACGTTATGAGTCCATGCACCATTACACACTTCAAAGCTCCTGACAGAATATCCAAAGTACCAATTCCTTTAGAGTAAACTCTATCAGCCAGCAAAGCTGTCTTTATTGTCATCACTTGTTCTAAATATGATTAGCTTCACAATCTGGTCCTATGTGCTTCATTTTCTTCTATTTTATATATTTTTTTTCTGATTATCCTATTTTAAAATGCTAAGCATATTACACATTCTCAAAGCAGAGGTGAAAATATCTATTGAGGATATTAGGCATGCATGAAAAATGTTAACAGGTCACAGAAAAAATCATTGCCTGGTGACATTTGCTTTATGTAAGTGTTATACCAATATTCTGCTTTATCAGGTACATGTCATAAAGTAGCACTACAGAAAGCAAAAGTCAATTGGAAATAGATCAATTTAACAAATATCGGTAGCAAAGCTTTCACTGTACTTGAGCATTATATTAAAAATAATCTGAGTTACTGAAATGTTCTCTTCAGACCTTCCCAACTCTCTTCTGGAACAGTTTCTAGTGCCAAATAGTTTCTTTTGCTACCAGCTAATTATTTATCTTCCTTCCCATGTAACATATGACAACCATTGGATACCTCTATGTTCTTTCAGTGTGCTATAGAGGTTGTTTGTGCTGATCTCTGTGGCTCACTGCCTGCTTCCCAAACTGGACCTAACCAGGTTGTCTGTTTTCTGTGAAAACTTGAAGCCAGAGTTAGGTACCTCAGACCACTAGGGAGTCATAGAACATGTCTTCATTTTTTTAGCTGCTATGCCTCTGAATTAGCAGAATGTCATAACACAATGAGTGCTGGAATTGCATTACTATATTTTTGCTGGGAATTATAAGTATTTTCAAACTAATTATACCACCACGGATACAAACTTTTTCCCTCTCTTTCCTATTCTTACCAATTTCAAGTCTCTCTTGCCATTAGTGCCTGGTTCCTGTGAGTATCGGTATAACAAATTTGGTATAATAACCAATAAGTGACATTTTCTCTTTCTATAAGTTCAGTCAAAAGCTGAATGATTTGTATTCAGAACTGATAAGTAGAATACTAGGGAAACATTCTTACTCCTAACAAATTCTTTTTTTTTTTTTTAATGATTAAAATACATATCCTTTTGTACCTGGTATCTGTTATAATCATTTTACAAAACTGTCCAGAAAACACACATACAAACACAAATTCCAAGTGTGTGTGAAACATATATCAGGTGAGTCTTAAATATACTGACTTTTATGAGACATGAAACTGATCTAACTTGAAATATGTTCCTGAGAAACAGATAAATGCATACATATTAAAAACTAAGTGAAAAACAAAAAGAAAGTAAACTTTGAAGTCATGTGTAAATCAGTCTGAGGTTATAAGAAATATTTTTAAATGTTTCTTTACCTTTACTTTCATAATCAAATAATTCCTTTTCCATCTAAGAAATCAAAACTTTGTTTAAATATTTTCCATTGTGTATTTAAAACAAAATGAGTTGCTTAGTCATTGGATTAGTTAGCTTAGTTGGATTAACCTCTAAATTACCTTACATGTCAGTTATTTTACATAAGCTGGTTTGAAGTTTCTCAGGCACTGAGATCTAGTGCAAAGGGAAGTATGTTAGAACAACCTAGAGTTTTGTTTTCAGTTGTCTTATACTAAAGACATCTATCTTGGTAGATGTAGAAACATTTAGCTATAACATGCTCACATAGTGAGCAGTGCAACATTGAACGAGGAACAGCATGTGTGAAGAGCTGCCAGCTAGATCATTCATAATAAAAATATTATGAGAATGTGTTTTGGAGAGATATATTACCTATAAAAGTCAAATCTCCATTCAGGCCCTTCCAATTTGACTTGACTCTAAATATAGATGGTGCACTGATTGGACAGACAACTTCTCAAACACAGAAAGAAACAGCATTCCTATCACGAAACATGCCATTTTACTCATTTCCATGGGAAGAGAAATAGTCTTTTATACGTAGGAAGAAAATGCATCTAAGATGGTTTTGCCATCCTTACATTACAGGTGAGGAGAAACAAAATTTAAACGTGCATTATCCTGTGCCAAAATTGACAAGCTGTGTATTGCATCCTCTCACTAAGTGATATGAATGTTACCTAGTGGTAGTTTAGACAGATCAAGTACTTAGAGTAACTGGCGGTATGGGGCTTATTAATCAAATGAGAAGCAGTTAGATATCTTTGCTTTGTAAATTTTAATAAATAAATGGCATTCTAACTTGTTATTTATCTGCCTTCAAACTTTAATGAATATTTCTAGTGCTAATTGCTTACTTTCTATATTTAGAAGAAAGAGGCACATATGGAGATAATAGCACAATGTGATATTTATGAGGTGCCAGTTCACTTACTTATAAATATAGAAAATGAGTAATTAGTACTAGAAATATTCATTGAAATTTCAATGCACACTTTGGGATTTGAAATTAAATTGAGCTAAAGTTGATGATCCTTGTCATAAATTAATATTTGGGGGATTTGGAATTTAGCTCACTAGAGATGTGCTTTCAACTACTGAATAATTCAAATAAAAGAATCATTGGACATAGTGAGCACATTTGGTAAAAATAAAATGCATCAAAGATCAATTACAGCTATTTGGCAGCTTAGGATAGCTGTTTTCACTTCTGCAGTTTTCAAGGTATTTGTTATTTCTCATTATAGCAGTCTATTTATTTCATTCCTTTACTAGCTCTAGTAGAAGATACATGATGTAAAACTGTGATGGAATGTATATGCTTTCCACGTTAAGCTTGTAGCTATGAGGGCATGAATCAGTGATGACACAGTTATAAATTACAATGTGTATAAACTAAATGCGAAATTACAGATTTCTTTGACATGGAGTTTGATTATTCCAAGCCTTTAATAAACTCTTTAATAATAATTAATATCAAAACAAAGCTACTTATAAAGCTTTAAATTCACCTGTGGTAACTAGTGCTGTCTGAAAGTCTCACATGCAACAAAACCTAAATTTCAAAAAAATCATTAGCAGTAAATCAAATATTTGAAAACAAAGATATATAGAATGCCTGTACTGTCTTGATTCTTTTCTAACTTGTCACACGGCACATACAGTGGGGATCACTGGCCAGCACTGTAGACACTTCTATTACTTTGGATATTGACATACTTGATCAGACTCAGGAAAGGGCCATGAAGGAAATAATGGATTGCCACATCTGAAATAGGAGTGCCTGAGAGCTAGCACTGTTTAGCCTTGGGAAGAAAAGGCTCATGAGGGACTTTATCAATTTATATAAATACCTTATGGAAGGGAATGAAGAGGATGAAGGCTGACTTCTCTCAGTGGTACTGGCTGAAAGTTCAAGGGGCAAAGTTCAAGGAGAGAATCAAGGGACACATACTGAAATACAAGAAAATTCAATTAAACACAATGTAAAACAAAACAAAGCTTTTTTTTTTTATTTTTTTATTTTTTTTTTTTTTTAATCATGAATGTGATCAAACACTAGAAGAGGTTTGCCCTAGAAGACAGGGAGTCTCCGTCCTTTGAGATATTGAATATCTTGAGCAACCTGCTCCCTAGTTGGCACTACTATGAGCAGTGGGGTTGGATTAGACAATCCTCAGAGGTCCCTTTCAGTCTCAAATCTTCCCTACTATGAGAAAGATTTTGATCTCAGCTTTCCAATTTACATAAGATGTCGCTATGAAATGTAATGTTAATCGAGATGGAAGAAATCAAATAAGAGGCACCTTCGTCTACCACAGGTATGTTTTCTGGAAGGGGATAGATAATTTCAGATGGGTTAGGAGTACTATTAATGTGTCATATACCCAACAGAGATATTTACTTGCATAGATTTTCCTACTTCTTTTCTGTGATAGCTTCTTTATATGGATGTGAGTGTTTCTATCTTTTCTCATAACATCCGTTATTTCAATACAATTACCTGCTTTTATTTATCAAAGTAATTTATCCTAAAGGCCAAGACTGGAGACTCATTAGAATTGGTGATTGCATTATGAAAAATAATTACAACAATCAATATAAGAATATACTGATTTTTTAATGTGAAAATATTTACTTTGTGAAGAAATTAAAGCTAAGAAGATAAATTAATCACTTCTTGAGTTTCTTGCTTAACTATGCAAAAGTGCAATAAATCATAATGTGATTATTTATGCTAAGTAACCTGGATTTTATAAGTAGCTCATTAAGAGGCTTCTTATCTAAGTTAAATGTTTAGGAGCTTTTACTTTCATTAAATGTTATCTACATTCACATGAACATATTCATACTTAAATTCCTATTAAGCAATTTTAAAAGATTTTAATAAAAGCACTAAACAATCTGAATGAGAAAATGTTTTTATTATACTGTAGACCTTAAATTAATGAATATTTCTTGCTATATATGTTAATGGATATATAAGCTTTGAAACTGAATGTGCCTTGTTATTGAATGGAATTCTAATTGAATGTAAGATTTGAAGAATTCATTTCATTAAAACTGGACCTGGACACTATGGTTGATATTCTAACTGAAGTTAAATTAACAGATATAATTCAAGCATGGTATCGCAGAATCTGAGTAATGATCTCAAAAATCATGTAATGTTCTAGAAGAATCATATTCTTCTGGCATAAATATGTACATCTCATTCCAAGAAAAATATGCATCATGCTTTCATTGCAGACTTTGACTGGAGTTTAAAGGGAAAGCACATCTTCTCACAAGGAAGATCTCAAAACATGAGATATTTTTATGCCTTCCATGTTTACAGTCCGTCCATACTAATTATGCCTGTAGCAACAGTATCCAGAAGTATATTTTCATTGTCATAGGCTCTTACCAGATTTCAGTTATGCAACATGAGATCATCTATATATAATACAGAAATATTTATGTCATAAGGAATTTCCACTCACCAGAAGGCATGAAAGGAGAAGCTCTTGATATATTTTGCAAGGAGATAGCTTTAATGTTCATATTTAAAAAATTAAAAGCAATCAAAATACAAGAAGGATCAATATATCTCAGTTTCTTGTTTTAACTAAGAGAAAAAGAAATTATTGTTACATATATAAGTCTCTTGAGTAGAAGCTGATTATCACCTATAGGACTTAAAGTTGTGATGAGACCTATAGAAGAATTCACCTAACTTCAATCAAGACAAGATTAATGAAGAAGCAAACATCTCCTGGCACATCTTGGCATATCACTTCTGCAGGAATTGCTCTGTCCTGATGTTTTCACTGAAATTAATTTAATTAACTCATCCATTAATAATGAATGATCTACAAGCTAGAAAATAACCATAGAAAATTGGGTTTGAATAGAATTTTCCAGTAAGCTGTCACAGAAATGGATATTTTCACTCCAGGGCAGCTTTATGTTATTAAAACAGTATTAGATAGGGCTTACATCATTTGCTGGAGTTCATAAAAATCTTAGGTCTAGATATTTGAAAACAGAAAAAAAGTATATATCTGTTTGTTCTTCCAGGCATAAAAATGGGAAATAATACTACAGTGCTTCTATCAGGACATTAAATCATAAGTTTCAATTTACCTCTCTCAGATTGTTTTCTCCAGTTTGAGGGATTATGAATCTGCTTTAGATCTACTACAAATTAGTATAAGTCAAACAGCTCTTATGATAACCATATCAAAAGCTTGCATCTCTTGATTGATCTAATCTTAATCCCAGTGGCCGTGAATAAAGTTAACGGAAATAAATTTTAGAAAGATCATTTACGAGTAAATATGAAAGACACTTATCCATCTAATTTAGATCAATCTTGAACTGAAAAGCTCTAAGTGTAATGCCTAGTTTTTCATAGCAAATATGGCAACAGCTTTATTCTGTATCCAAACCACAAACAAAATTAGTAGCATATTACATGTTAAAAGAAATATTTTAATTACTAATTTACTGCTAATTCATTTCCCTCTATACTTCACTTTATTCATGGCAAGATAATTTAATCTTTATTGTTATAGCCTATCCTGCATATAACCAGGCATTGATTTAATTTTTCCTCATTCAGGAATTCTCCTGGAAGCTGGGTAAATAATTCAGACTGGTTTTGCATCTAACTGTCATTATTTGTTGTTACAGATTTTGATCAGGCTGCATCACACTGGGAGCTCTTTTATGCTAAACCTTCCATTTTAAACTTCATGCTGAAAGCATATTTAAATGTAAACAACATGGATTTGCTTTACACAGCCAATACTGATACCTCATCCTGAGCTGAGAAAAATACCAGCACATGGGCCTAGTGCCTCAGCTTACTTTTATTATAAATCCTGACATCATAGGGGCAGTTTGCCTACAGCTTCAAAGTCAGAAGCAATAACTGAAGTGAGTGAAACCATTCAGGGCAGAGAGGATCTATATAAGATTTGGTATGACTCTTGAAAGATAGTTACCATCATATAGAAGCAGCACACTGCTGATTGATAGGCATGAGCTGCCCACTAAGAGTTTTCAATATTCAATTCAAAGAAACCAAGTTCTCCAGTGAAATACTCCAATAAATTTCTGAAGGTGTTAATTAAACAATAAAACAAATGAACACAGCAGACATACAAAATACGATACTACTGATTTAACAAGAAAGAACAGATTCTTAATCTTCTTCTTCTGCTAAGACATTTATGTCCTAAAAGACACAGGAAGGTTAGCTCCTTGCTAAGTTTTACCCAAGCATTATAGATGTTAACATACAAAGGGCCAAGAGTCTCTTCCCCATCTCCAAGGTAGAAACCTCGGAGTGGATATGAGTAAAAGTAAACAAGACTTTTGTCTGAACTAAAATGAACGGAGAAGAGAGAGGAAAGGTTAGCCAAGCCCTTTTGTTAATTTTCAATTGGATAACTCTTAAGAGGGTGAAACAGAAATTTGGATGTAATGAAAAAATCTGCTAAATCTTCATTCCTTGCTTTCCTGCCATATTGTCCCAGAGTTAAAGGAGGAGTTGAGAGTGCCTAAAATTGTAGGTGGAATGATAGGGAAAGTTGCAGCAGATTGTTGGAGAGCAAAAGCAAGGCCAATGGCACTGCTTTTGTGGTTCTGGGATGTAGAAGAGGTTGTTGAGTCTGACATCTCACCAAAATGCATTGCTTTACGTCTCACAGTGTATCCAAAAGCCCAGTAACAGAAACAATGATCAGTTGCCTCTTAATGACGGCTAGCTCAGAAATGCTTGAAATTAAAATTATTACTTAATGTAGAGGAACATGAGGAATACAATTCAAGTATCAAGCTCAAACTTTACTAGGTTTTCAGATAAAATAAAAGCAATAGATACTTATTTTAAAGTGTAGTCAATATTGGCCTGAAAGACAGATATGACTCTCATTTTCAGACTGGACACAAAAATACCAATCTTTTTAGTATTGCTTGTTACCTTCCTCTGTGAAGTATAAAGTTTGTTCAGTGTTTTGCCTGTTCAATTGCTTTTTGAGAAAGCTGGAAAAACACACACAAAAATATACCAATATGAACTACCAGGCAGCCCTGATTTAACTAAACTAAATAGCTGAAGACAGCAGGAGGAGTTAATAACTATCATTATCATGGTTCAGGTATTTGGTATGCTATTTTGGTACAAAATTCTGAAAACATCATAAAAACTCTAAAACACTATGAATCTTTGAATTGAGATTTTTTTTCACTTTTTTTTTTTTTGGCTTGCAAACTACAGTAGTAGTGAAATTATCATTAATTAAAACTTTCTACCTCCCCCCTTTTTTTTTTTCCTTTTCATCATCTCTTTCTCTTTCAATTTATTTTTCTCTCCTTTATATATGTATGACTCTGTGGAAGCTCACAGAGTAGACTTACTTTAATTTCATTAAAGCCAATTTGACTTTATATATATAAAATTTGAAACTTCTGCATATTACTAGCATTAAAAACATCCTTCAAAGGGGGTATGAAAGGAGGATATGCTTTGTTTATAATTCATAACCCTGTCATATAGCAGAATTCTTAGTATCTTCAACTTTTATGACATTCACAAAAGGACATAAAGGACATATAAAAATACTTAGGAAATCTGACTTTATTGCATTTCACAAACTCCACTTACATTTGGACTTAAGTAATAATTAGCATTTTTACTGGTATTGAACTACTGAACTTATATTTCAGTTGAAGCAATTTCAATATTTCAGCAGCAGTCAAAATTCTAATTTAAACTTTAGGAAAGTATAAAAGCTGGAATCACAGAATCACAGAATATTTTAGGTTGGAAGGGACCTCTAGAGATCATCAAGTCCAACCTTCCTGCCCAA